>JAGKTI010029339.1:0-12686 GCA_018397915.1 Birgus latro | reverse complement strand
CTCTCTCTCTCTCTCTCTCTCTCTCTCTCTCTCTCTCTCTCTCTCTCATGCATATACATCGCAGGCAGTGACAGTCGGCAGAACTTATACAGGAGGAATGCTGACAGGAAGAGGAAGGGGGAGAGGGAGGAGGGGAGAGGCTGGACTGAGGGGAGAGGGAGAGTGAGGAGAATATACCGAGGGGAGGGAGAGATCAAACCAAGGGGAGAGGAAGGGGAGAGGGAGAGAGAAGAGGGAAGAAGCGAAGGAGAGGGGCGATGGGAGAGAGGGGAAAAGGGGAGAGAATAGGAGAGAATAAACCAAATAAACAAGTGGAGGAAAAAGGAGAGAGGCAAAGGGGAGAGGGGAGAGAGAGAGAGAGAGAGAGAGAGAGTAGAAGAACAAGTGGGGGGAGCGAGATGAGAGAATAAAGCAAGGGGGTAAAGGTAGTGAGTGGAAACAATAAAGAGGAGTAAAGAGAAGAAGAAAGATATACAGGGAAGAGGAAATGAGGAGAGAAGAAAGGATAAGCCGATGAGAGTGGGTGGAGGAGAAATGGAGTGGGTGTGAAGGAAGTGGGAGGGGAGAGTGAACGGAATGGCAGGGGGAGAAGAGAGAAAATTGAAGACAGGGAAGAAGAGGGGAAAGTACTCTGGAGGAAGGAGAGAGAGAGAGAGAGAAGGAGGAGGAAAAAGAAGAAAAAGGAAGGGAGAGAGAGAATAGAAAGTGAACTGGGGAGGAAGATAGGAAGGAAGACAAATGAACTGGAGAAGGAAGGAGAAGGCTGAGGAGAAGAAAAGAGGGAGATAATTGGTAACTAGGAGGAGACGATTGGAGAGGAAGGGAGAAAGAGGATGAGCCGACTGGGGAGGAGGGGAGAAAGGATGGACTGCTTGAGGGGCGGAGGAGGGATATGCATGGGGATGGGAGGAGGGGAAGGGGGAGGGAGAAAAGGAGGAGTGAGAGGAGGAAGATAAGTCTACTGGCACACACGCGCGCACGGATGCATACATACACACATACATATACACACGTATACACAAACGCACACTTGTATACACATGCACAAGCAGTTATACACAAACATGGACGCACTCGCTGAGACAGGCAGTGAAACGCTACTATAAAAGAACAAACTCGTTTATACACACTTTCGTATTCGAGCGCAAACACACATTTACACACACACACACACACACACACACACACACACATATATATATATATATATAATCGTGCACATATGGACACGCAGTTGTACACACACAAAAACATAAATGCACTGGCAAAGACAGGAAGTGAACGCAAATTTTCAAGTACGCTTTCGTTTACACACACACACACACATCTGACTAAATTATCCTTCACACTAATATAACTCCACAAGATTTTTGGCAGTTTAACGTTAGTCTGTGGAACTTATATGATGGTATAGACTATATAGTAAATCACCTAAAACTACATACAAGTCAGAGTAACATAACTTATGCACACTGTCACCCATCAGCAGTGAGGACTTCTCAGGGATTCCTATGACTTTTCAAACAGAATTATTTGTTCTGTATAAGTTATTGCATTCAACTATCGGAAACACAGCACATCTTTAAGCATTATTACCTGAAATCAAAGCTACATTAACGATAGATACTATTTTCGAAGTGAAAAAGAAAAGCCTACAGGTGGTGGCGCTGTGTACGCTAGGTGGAGCAGCTGGGACGTTCGCCTGAAGCTAGATTTCGTCAAATTTTCCTGCGCCTCACAGTGGGGTGGATCCTCGTCCCACTCAGGTGAGACACTGTTCACCACGGGGGACTGTCGGATCTGTACACTGTGTGTCTAGGCTACTTTACTGTACGTACCTGCAAGACGGCCCCATGGAAGAAGTTGTGTACTTGTAATCAACGGGTCTGCTCGACCAGACAGACCTGGGCCAAGCAGCAGCAGCGGCAAAAATAACGTCTTATCAAAATCTTGATTATTTACGTGCATAGGTAATTTGTGTGTGCCTAATCCTGATTATGAAGTAATAAATCGAGGCTGTTTTAGTTACAATGAAATGCAATAATTTTTCTTAGGACCGGTTCACATGGATTATTTTTAGAAACAATAGCCTACATGCCAAAAGTATCACCAACTGCGAAAGTTTAATTATGGTGAAACCTGCAGTTCTAAAACAAATAGCGTGCATGCTTAGCGTGATTAACACATTTATGAGCAAGGTAGAGTGAGCTCATTAGGGCCAATGTTAGCGTATTTCCATCCCACCACCAGGGGCAGGAGAGGGCAGGAGAGAGGGGGGGAGATGAAAAGTGGGATGGCGAAGGCAGATGGGAGGAGTGAAGAGGTTGTAGGAGGGATGGAGGGGAGGTAGGAGGGAGAGAAGGCAGAGGAAAAGGAGGAATGAAGAATGGGAGAGGGGAGGTAGGTGGAGGGGTTGGAGGGGGTGTGGGAATGAGAAAGGGGGAGGCCGACGGGGTGGAGGGGCTAGTGAAGGGATGGAGAGGGGGTGCTGTGGGAGGTGTGGGGTGGAGAGGGTAGGTGAGGAGGGTAGGGGAGAGGGGAGGGAAGGAGATGGAGGCAGGTGGAAAGATTGAAGGGGTGAGGGAGGAGAGGGTAAAGAGAGAAAGAGGATCACTTGGCAGAGAGGGAGGGGGTTTTGGGGAAAGGGAGGATGACAGGTGGAGGGAAAGCTGAGAAAAGAGGGGGCAAGTGGAGGGGGAGGGAGCAAGAGGGAGAGGAGTTGGGCGGGGTTGAAAGGGGTGAGAGTGTGAGGGTGGAGTGGTGAACAGGGGAGGGAGGAGAGAAGGATTAAAAGAGAGAGAGAGAGAAAGAGAGAGAGAGTGTGTAAGGGAGGGGGAGGCGGGAGTGAGGCCTGGTGTGTTATGAAGCTCATGTTTAACGCACCATTAGTCCCGCACTGATTTACCTCAGGCTGTTTCAGTATTCCCCTCCCACCCCCTCCCCTGGTAGCCTACAACAGTCTATTTTTACCTCACACCACCGAGCCACTCCAACAGTTTTGCATACTAAGCCGTAGTTCCATCACATTCGATGAGCCTTAATTATGAGGCAAAAATGAGTCTCCCTAGATACTCATCAAAATCAGTCTGACTACACTTTGGTATTTACTGAGTTGAAACAAGGTAGAAAACTTTGTTAGGTCAGAAAAACGCGTTATTATCCTGGTCCACACTCAGGACGCGTGAAGATAGGTGGCATATCATGAATATTAGCCCAATACTGAACCGACTAAGAAAGTGTTCAGCATTGTACAATTACAAACATAATTTTTAACTCATTTGTGTTAAATAAGGTGACAGTGACCAACGACTTTGAAGGCCAAGGGTTGCGGTCTTTGGAACTCATAGGATTATCAGTCTATCTATCTACAGTATTTGCTAACGCCTAAATCCTATAAGAGGTGGCCACAGACAGATCGCCTCCACATCACTGTGTCTTCTGCCATTTGGCTGCCTTCCCCGCAACTCACCCTCCCTTCCCTCGAATATCTCTCCACCCCATCTCTCCATCTCATCCTTGGCCTCCCCCTCCTCCTTTCCCTCTCCTCCCTACTATCATACACTCTTCTAATGAGTCTCTCACTAAGAAAATGAGTATTGTTTAAGAGTTTCATAATTGTTGGACTTGAAAGTGGAGCAACGTTATTGTCTCCGGCTGTACCTAAGACGGCTGCGTATATCCAGGGAAATGGTATTCAGTATGAGCGAGGACTTCCCCTTACTCACCCAGCGGCTGTGGTTAATGTTAGGAGGCAGGATGGTATTACAGTTACACTCCTACCATTATATTGTATGCTCTGTACAGCCAAGTGTTTCAGCCTATTCTAGCAATTATGGCGCATTTCCAATGGTTAAGCTAGAATATACTGTACAGCAATCTCAAATTTTAATAAGTTTGTAGAACTTTTTTCATCGTGTCTCCTCTGTTTTAAGTTTGCTTACTTGTTATGCTCCTAACACTCTTGATTTTCGTCATTAACACTGTTCAGAAGTATAATTGCTCTTGTTCCGGTTTAAAAGACAAATACTAGCAGTGTATAAATGCGTTTCTTTCCTCCAAATGCTTAACTTTTTCGGTAGAGACGTCAAGATGGCGTTTGAAATGACAACAATAGGAATATGACAGCCTAACTCGTGACGTCACACAGTAGTTACGTTAAGGAGCTTTGAAAAAAAATGACAAGGAAGCGAGACTCGAGTTGGTGTAAAGGAATTTTTGACCGCAGCTGTACGGTAGAGGACAACCTTTCTTCATTCCTCCACTGCGTCTGGATCACAGCTATGGCATATCTGTCACTTTCCTCCCTGACACTTCATGGCGAAGAAATTTATCAATGGGCAAAGAAATATATCAAGCCACTCACCTGGCAGCCAAGCTCAGTTCAGTTCCTGCAATGTGCTGTGGCTGTGTTGTGTCATGTTGATTTTTTTTCCACTTGTGTTGATGCTGTGGCCTCTGGCTCATCTGTTATTCTCATCTCGGAAGTGCATTACGTCCTCTGTTTGATTTACCCCCTTTTTAGGCGTTTTCTGATGTCATAATCCTACCTCCGGTCAGCAGTTGCATTCTACCCCCATTGATATTTTTATTGTTCCTAGGTTTTGAGCCATCCCAGTAGCTCAGTGAGTTACCGGTATCGTGTTAACATGTCTGCAGTTTTGTGGATAAATATCTTTCAGTGCTTACGTATTGTAACTGACCTTCCCTCCCCATTCTCGTTTTCTAGTGTTTAAGAACCTTCGAGGCGACCTTGGATGAGTCAGTGTCTTGGAATCAGTCATGCTAAGTCACAGTGACACCCAAACACCTCACGTAATATTAATAGCCCCCCACCCGCAAATTCTGCACAGTACAAACAGACATCAGGTGTCCAGCAACTGCATTGTATCTAAAAACTCCGTACAGAAACTTTGTTCATCATTTATCAGTCACCCTGTTTCCATGTTTTGTCCCCTATGCAGAGACCCATTCAGTTAGTTATGAACAGACACAACTCTGCCACATTGCTCGAAACTATAAACCTACTGGAAAACGGGCAGTTGGAGGAAACTGTACAGCCATCGTTAAATATACATATGATCAGTGTTGAATGAACGTTTTTTATTGCTGAGAGGCTTATTTTGAACACAGTCAAGATGATTAGATAAAAGCTAGCCTAGGGTTGCCAAATAAGCGATATAGTCGTAACAGCTAGACCTGAGATATTTAAGTTTAACATACAGGTATTTCGAGCAATAGTTCATTAATTTTAACTTATTTCGTAACGTTTTTTCAAATATTTATGGTTATCAATTTTCTAACATCTTCTGAACGAAAGTTGAGCGACTTTTGTGAATATGGTTTGGCTGCTCCACAGTAGTAACTGGTTGACCGAGTGGAGCTGATCAAGGACACATGTTGGCCTGATAAGAGATCTGTTGTTCCGACCGCTGCTGTATTTCGTAACTTTATCAGTCCTGTCTAAATAACCATTAACAACATACTAACTTAGAAACTGAGAGGGGTATATGTGTTAGGATTTTGGAATGGGACAAATGAGGTTAATTTTTTATACAATATGTATTCAGGTACTATTTATGTAAATTTGTAAATAAACTTATTTGTGGACATCGTTTGCTCAGCACCTCAGACTTGGTAAGCCATAGTTACCACTGAGAACCCTAGTATTCACAAGTGTTATAAAACGCTGCTTTATAATTCCACGATGCAGGTACTTGTACAGATATATTTCAGCACCTTTCCTTGCCCATATTTGAAATATGTAACAGAAACACGTACGATAAATTATAATTATCATGGTCCCTAATTTTCTCCGCACAGCAGGTTAGGTACCGGTAAACATTTTGAAGACAGAATACTAACACTCCCAGGCTCGCACCAGTACACTCCCTCTCAGCTGAATATACTCATTTGAATGAAATCGCTTGGTGGCAGCAGCAATACAATACCAGTTGTCCAGACCATGATAGAGGTTAGCTGATTTTTTTTTTTTTTTAGAGGTTAAGACGAACATATGTAACCAACAAAAAATTACAACTGAATCCTTGTGAAACTTGGAAAGGTAACGGGCAGAAAAGCCTTTGTGGGAGAAGAGGTGGAAGAAACAAGTAAGACTGTAGGGAAATAGGTCAGGTACATTCAAGGACAAATGCTCGCCTACTGATTCACTGCTTATACCATACTTCACATTTACAGCATTTCCAACACTTCTCCCTGATCCGTCACATCAAGGGGTCACCTGTGGGTAGTGAAACGCACCAATAGCCTTTCAGCATAAGAACATTAGCCTCCAGAGGAAAGTGAGATGTAGAAGAGGTAAATTGTTGGGCGAAATTTTGGCTCCAACTAGACTTTAAGCATCTGTTTCTTGTCTTCTAGTTCTTGAGCCAGCGATATCTCTGGTACTGGAGCTCTCCTCGTGATATCAGGCAGTACTTATCGGCGGCTCCATCGGGTACTGACGCTAAGACCACTTTCCCATTGCCTGCTCACCACGAAGCCGCCTGCATCTGACAGGGACCGTAAAGTGCCATCATCGAGTATCGCGAGGGACCTTCTGGTGGAGTGGGGGAGGTGGCACGATAACAGTGACCCATACCTAATACCCACGATAGAGGACGATGCAGAGAATTAGTACCATGTTGGTGGTATTATTTCTTTTGATTATATCTATTAATGGATACTTTGGCTGATCCACTTGACTCGCTCACATCCTCGTACCATCATCTTGCACTTTTTAAATATTTTTAGCTTGCTGGTACGAATTACAGCCCCGGATACTGTCTCAAAATACCAGCATCCTGTTGGTTTGGACAGGTAACACGCTGAGAAATGAGTAGCATATACTCCTCTTCGAGATGGTATTCCGATGTGACCATGCCCGCTGTGTCTTCTTTGGTGCTGTTTCTGCCCTTGTTGCTATTTGATCGATGTTCTTTACCATGTTGCGTCAGGGTGAGTTCAGTTGAGTGTGGATTATTTCTCGTAAGGGTGTAACAAGTACTGCAGGGTCGACAGTAATGGTAAGGCTTGCAAGTGTATTAACTATTTCACTGAGGGTATTAGTAATCTTAGTTTTATGGATGGGTCAAGCAAAATGAAATAATGTGACTTTCCCTAAACGTATATTTATCTGAAAGCTTATTATAGCATATTCTCGCAGTTATATTTAGCATTCCTGCTTTTACCGGTGGCACGAGTCCGGTCTTCATATTTGTGTAACACTGCCATGTTCCAGAGGATAGGTTGATGCGTAAGATCAGCAGGTTGTCGTTTTTTGCAGCTGCCTTGAGGTGTGTACATGTGCAGGTGCTTGTGAACACGGGATTGCGGGCTGTCGGCTGTATGCATCTTTGCTTGGCTGGGAATGTCTGAGTGTGACAGGGAGGAATTATTTAGTGCGCTGCCTGGTGTAGGCAGTCGCGAGACACATGGATGGCAGTGGTGGTAAGCGCTGAAACCAAAACTATAGTGTGGCTGGCAGAACCACCTCAGTACAATGGTCTGTAGCTACCTGACGCAACTGGGCCACTTTCACAAGAATTGATATTATGTCAACGTTGCACAAAACTAACTGAGCTTTAGTTATTAGGCAGAGATGAGTCTCCTTGGTTACTGCTCAAATAGACACTCGTCACTTCTCGCATTCGCTCCATTTTCCTGCTCTTTTTAACCATACTGAGTATATACAGGGTTTTTCAAAGGTATACAAATGTGATGTCCTGTCCTGTCATTTCTTTATTTCTTAATCTCTACTTGTTTCTTTTTTTTTCACATTTTGGTGGGAATATATTTGCATTTGTTGAAATTTTTTGATCCGTGGCACAACTACATTACTGACATTGGAGCAGAAGCATAAGTGGTGGTTTTGTGGTATGCCAGAAATTCAGTCTCGGAACACGTGTTGGATTAACATTAGTCTGGTGTATCCTCATTAGGGAACTGAAGCATTTCATATACATCAACTCTTTCAGGCATAGACCGATTCAAGATGACATAAGAGAGCTGACATTTGCAACTGCCTAATGGAGCGCCACCCAGACTGGATATGACCTGGCTAAGTGATGAAACTCATTTCCATTTCAGCCAAAAAACATCAGAGCCTTTCAGAAATGTTTTGTTTATACTCATAAGGTTTGCTACCCAGCTCTTGGGATCGCCAGCGGTCGGATGCCTTGGAATTATCCACTTCAGAATCATGCACAACGTCGATACTGGCCTGGCTCGTGGTTACCAATGCTGTCCTGCTACTGTTACCCTTATTCTGGTATATATTCTTGTCCTCAGATTCCTTCATACGTCGAATATCATAGATTGCTGGTCAAACACATATTGTGATACGGAATTCCTAGCAGAATTCCTGGCTTCACTCATCATATACGATTTCGTCTCGTACCACAAAGCCACCTGTGTTGTCTTCTGCTCCATTGTTAGACATGCTTGAGCTTGGGAGCTATGAGTTTCGGGAAACAAATACCAAAAGACCACCACCAAAACCTGATAAATAGTATAGACAAAAATATAAAGAAATGACGACCATCAAAGTAGCGTGGCTTGGGAACACTCTGTACTGCTTTCAAACTCCTTTAATAGTCTTTGTCCTTTGTCCTTTAACGTGTGTTTGTGTGTGTGCTTTGCAGCGCCTTTCAGTTCACTCGCCAGACTGAAGCTCTCTCACTCTACCAGATAATCGCACGAATAGCATAAACGCGATCAAAATGTATATGTATTCCTTTTCTGATAAATCTCATATAGTCAGCTTGCCTGCAGTTTTCACAGTAACAACATATGTATGATACAGGTGGACGCTTCATTATCGCCTACTTGTACGACGCTTTTACTGTATATTTTGAGGGCTGCCTGCGGCACAGAAATTACGGAAGTGTTATATGTTGTTCCCAAAAGTACGAGTATACAACAGGAGCTGTTGTACTGGGCAGATTTTCATATTTTCACCATATACATAGCAGGTTCTACTGAATGGTCACCGTGCGAACAACATGGGTGAATATGATCTCTAATCTTTGGTGGTAAAAATAAGTACACAGTGACATAAAGCATGCCGGACTTATTTTCACGTTTGTTATTTTTGTAGGGGCAATTTTCCCAATTTTTACATAAGTGCATTCAGTCAAAAACACGAATCTGTGACTAAATTAATGTTTCTATGTAAATCTGTGTGTGTGTGTGTGTGTGTGTGTGTGTGTGTGTGTGTGTGTGTGTGTGCCGGATCGCGAGCGTGTGTTTGTGTGAGGGAGAGGAGGGAAAGGAAAGGAGGATTGGAGGGAGAAATATGCGTTGGTAATTTATTCACATGATATCCTCCAATGTATGTAATCCAGTAATCAACAATATAATTTTTCACCAAAGCGCTGAAGCTGAAGTATGCAAATAAATCCCGTCACACGCCCACACGCGAACACGACAGCTGTGCGTGTAATTATCATACGCTGAATTATACATAATAATTGGCTAAGCAGTGTCGTATTATCAAGCTTACTGGTGACGTTTGTGTGTTCCCTCATAATCAAGCTCATTCTGCAGCCCATTACTCCTCCCAAGCTTATCTTCTCACTCGTCTTCATCATTCTGCAGCTTCTTACTCCTCTAAAGCTTATCATCTGTTTTTTTTCTTTTTTTTCCTTGCTTTCTCATCTAAAGCTTACCTACATCAGCTGTTCCTATTCTACATATTATACATTCTACAGCGTTCAATTCCTATCTAAAGTTTTCAGCACTTTACTTCCTCAAAAGCTTACCTGAGCCTGATTATTAATTCTCTTCAATTTTCAGTTTATTGTACTTCAAAGCTTAAAATAATAATCATGCTATTCACACTCTTCTTTCTTTTGCATACTTCTTCCCTAAAATTTGCCTACTCTAGCTAGTCATATTTTCAATTCTTCAGCTTTCTTCTCTTCTCAAGCTTACTTACACCTCCAGTTTATTTTTTTTATTCTGCAGCTTACTTCTTCAAAATTTATCTTCTGGTTGCTCCTCATTCTGCAGCTTATTTTTCCTCCAAGCTTACCTTCAGTCGGCTTTACATTTTCATTGTACAAATTCCTACTCCTCCAAAACTCACCTACTCCCTCATGTTCTGCAGCTTTTTCCTCCAAAGTTTACCCACTCCCTCTTCACGCCGTTCATTCTACAGCTTATTTCTCAAAATTTTATCCCCAGCTTAGTCATCTTCATTTTGGTACCTCCTAACTTTTTTCGTGTTTTTTCTCTACTATGTCCAGTCATTACTCATTACCTGTTTCTGATTACCTCTGCGAGTATCCCTATTATCAGCCTGGGTTTATGCTGCTGGCTAATCATTTTGCCTGTCATTCACGATCGTCATCATCGTCATCCATCAATCACTCATCAATAATCCCGTCGTTGCTATCAATCTTCCATTATCAGTCGGTAATTATTATCATCATCATCATCATCATATCCACCATTCATTTTCGGGCATAATATCTTCATCACCATCATCATTATCTTGTATATCACTATTATCAATTGTGATTAAAAGATGTTTGGTCCACATCTAACTGATGTGGACCAAACATCTAATCAGGTTAAGTTGACCATGGAAGCTCAGACAAGTCATTTTAGTTGACAGGTATGATGACATCGTTCCCCAGTAATGCTTTAAGTCCCTCCTCGTCCATCTGGCCAATATCTGTCCCCCGATACACGTGTCTGTCTTACTCATGTTATTACCTTCCCGTTATAGCAATATCACTTCTCGCTCTGTGTCTACCCCTCTAAGGCATCTTTTCCTAGTGCTGGATATAATCCCTTCCCGTCCACGTGGTCAATATCTGCTCCTTGATACACATTGTTGTCTCATGTACAGTATAATTATTTTCCAGTTATGAATACATCAATCGTCAGTCAAGCTCAGACTCACAAACATATCAGCCATACAAATATAGACCTTTCAATGCACCTTGCTGTCTCTTATAAATTATGTTATTAGTTTCCCGTCCTTCCCATACCACCTGTCATTCATGCTCAAACTATCCAACGCATCAAGCACATCAATAACTCTCCTTTAATATTGGGCGCTGTTGTGAGAATACTTTAATATAGGGCGCTGTTGTGAGTATTCTGTTAGTTTCCCGTTACTCCTATAGCTTCTATTACTTCAGCTCAGACTGTAAAATACCACGTTATTGTCCCCTGTATGTTATTAATTTCGGTTGTACTTATACCACCTGTTCCTCCAGCTCAAGCTCTCCAATGTATTACTATGTTGTTCTCTTTATGTTATTTGTTTCTCGTTTTACCTGTACCACCTGCCACTCCTGATTAAACTTTCTATTATATCACTATACTGTCCTCTGTATGTTACTATTTTCCCTTTATATCTGTACCACCTGTCACTCCTGATTAAACTTTCTATTATATCACTATACTGTCCTCTGTATGTTACTATTTTCCCTTTATATCTGTACCACCTGTTACTCCAGCTCAAACTCTCCAACCTATCAGGTATATCAGACGCCTGCGTTCCCTTGTGCCGCGTCCAGTCCCATCTCGTCCACCTGGTCAATACCCTCACCTTAATACACGTGGCTGCCCTGTCTGATCCCGCCTCTGTCAACAACATCCACTGCACGTCTTGATATTGGCATACGATAGCTCTCAGGCCCCGCAGACGTTCCGCTCATATTTCCCCTCGCGACCCAAAAGGAGTGAGGATCCTGGTTTTCCTGTGGTTCATAAATGTGGATTTTTCTTGAAGCCTCTATTTACTGGAGGCTTGAGGCAGCTGGGTTTTAGCTTGGGGAAAGGGGAGTACTAGTTTCTCTGGATCCGAGAAGCTGGGGGGGGGGGTAGAGGGGGGAGGGACGGTGTAGGTAGGATATTGAGTCACTAAAGTCTAAACATTAATGGGGACATACACTATTTTTTTTTTCACAAAGCTTTTTACCATCCTTAATGGATCTCTTTTATATCATTTGAAAATCTTATTCAGCTATTTTCGGGATTTATATTTTCAAGTGTCTGCGTAAATTTATTCGGGATCTGTATTTTCAGTTATGTGTGGAATTTACAAACTGGCTACTATAAAGTTTCTCATAAGCATCATCTGAAGCATACAGATACCATTAATGATATAAAATTAATGTATGTTCGTGTTTTCCAGAGTCAGACAATAATATTTGTATCTGGGTCAGTCCTAGTTTAAACAGTCTGATGCGGCGGTGCAAAGAAAACAGTGAGGCGAGGACGTGTGTGAGAGTCTGAAGGTGGGAGGAGTGAGGATGGATGTGATAACTGAGTGTGTGAGAAAGTGAGGTGTGGAAGGTGATGTAACAGGAGGTCGGGCTGAGTCGGTGAGGTGAAATATATATTGAGCAGCACGTGGCAAGGGCTTTGACATCCCATTTTTAGCTTGATCGAATGTTGACGGTATGACTGCTCGTATCAAACAGGTATATTTGGTGTGGGTGAGGCGGATGGGATGGTTTAGTAGGTGGTGTGGGTGAGGCAGACGGGATGGTTTAGTAGGTGGTGTGGATGAGGAAGGTGGGATGGTTTAGTAGGTGGTGTGGGTAAGGCAGACGGGATGGTTTAGTAGGTGGTGTGGGTGAGGCAGACGGGATGGTTTTAGTAGGTGGTGTGGGTGAGGCAGATGGGATGGTTTAGTAGGTGGTGTGGGTGAGGCAGGTGGGATGGTTTGG
>JAGKTI010029338.1:0-12686 GCA_018397915.1 Birgus latro | reverse complement strand
CTCTATCTACAGCTTCCTGTTCAGTCACCACTCTCCTCATCTCACTATAAAAGGCATCCCTTACTGATTGGTTTCCCAGCTTCCATATTTTCCTCCTAGGTACATATGTCCTCCTTCTCATCACTCGTTCCTTAAGCACCATGTCACAAATCAACAGTTTGTGCTGCTGCACACACTCCTCACTTCCTATAACTTTAACATCCCTCACTAATCTCCTATCAACCCTCTTGACCAGAAAATAATCTATCTGACTACTATTTCCCCCGGACTCGTATGTAATCAACCGGCTCATTCTTTTCCTAAAATGTGTGCTGTACACAATCATGTCCATAGCCTCCCCAAACTCGAGTATTCATTCCCCTTCCGCATTCCTCACACCATATGCACATCCTCCATGGACTCCTTCATAACCTTGAACTGCTTCACCCACATGACCATTTAAATCCCCTCCCAGAACCACTACCTCATCATCACCCATACCACTTACTACACATATTAAATCATCTCAAAATCTATCCTCTGCGTCATCCAATCCTACCTGTGGAGCATATGCCGATATAACTGAAATCATTTTCCGCCCGATCAAAATTTTCACTACTAATATCCTATCACTTACTCTCATAACATTCATGACATATTCCACCCATTTCTCCGAAACCAACACACCCACACCCCCATATCCGTCAGTTCCCCCCTGCCTAAACAACTTATAGTAGCAATCCTTCCCAACAATCCTTCTTGCTGATCCACCCCTGTACCGGACTTCCTGCAAACATGCCACATCTACCTACCTCCTACTGAATGCCTCAACGACTTCCCCCGCTCTTCCTCTCAAACTTCCCACATTCCACGAACCCACCCTAAACCCCTTGGGTGATTTGCTGTCCTCAGGGTTGCTTTGATGCTTGTGCTTGTAGATCATAATCGGTAAGATAAAGGGGGGTAAACATTCCAAAGGCCCGACCCATTGCACAGTCCCAGGTCCAGGCAATGGACACGTAGCCCACCAGCTTACCAGTTGCTGTGGTAGTGGCCTCGGGGCACCCAGCCAGGACAGCTGTAGGGACACCCTCCAAGCGCGGCTTAGCACTGCAACTGCCCCGCCATTATACACCCACTGATAGGGGAGCCTCCTGGGGCGCTACTCCCAGGTTCGGGCCCCTCTCTATTGAGCGGAAACGGCACCCTCATACATACTCTTCACTGCCTTCAACAACTTCCTATCCACTCCATATATTCTTAATACTTTCCCCAATCCTTGTCTATCCACCCTGTCATATGCTTTCTCCAGATCCATGAAGACTACATTCAACTTCTTTCCCTTCTCTAGAAACTTTTCCACTAAGCATCTAAGATTGAATATCTGGTCTACACAACCTCTTCCCTTCCTAAAACCTCCCTGTTCTTCTCCAACTAATTCCTCTGTTATTTCCCAAACTCTGTCAATAAGAATCCTACCATATACTTTTCCTATTACACTGAGAAGGCAAATAAGAATCCTACCATATACTTTTCCTATTACACTGAGAAGGCAAATGCCCCTATGATTACCACACACTGCTTTTTCCCCTTTTCCTTTGTACAGAGGAATAATTATACCTGACTTCCAATCCTCCAGAACTCTACCCTCATCCCACGCCAATCTGCACACCTTCCACATCCATTCTATTACTATCTCTCCCCCATGTTTCAGCATTTCACCACACACTCCATCAATTCCTGGAGCTTTCCCCATTTTAACTTTCTTCATTGCTTCCAACACTTCCATCCTACTTATTTCTTCCTCTCTTATCACAACCCTCCTTCTCACTGCCATTCCCCAGCCACTTATACTTGCATTACTTTCATTCTCTATGTTCAACAGTTCATTAAAGTGTTCTCTCCATCTGTTTACTTTTTCTCCCTTCTCCACTAGTAATCAACCATTTTTATCTTTCCAACCCCCACTGACTTCGTTGGCACCCTGTCTAGCTCTCTTTACCTCCTTCCACAACATTTTCTTACATTCCCTCCACTTTACACGTTTTCTTACATTCCCTCCACTTTACACTCAAATTCCTCATCCACTCTCTTCTTACTCTCTCTTACTAATCTTTTTACCTCTCTCCTCCTCTCTACATATAACTCTCTCGTCTGTCTCTCAGCTTCTTCGATGCCCCTGTTCCTCATCCACTCATTATAGGCTTTCTTCTTTTGTGCCACAGCCTCTCTCACCTCTTCAGTCCACCATGCTGTTCCCTGAACCCCCTTGCGTCTTCTCTTCACCCCACACACCACCTCACATGCTGCACAGATTTCTTCTGTGAATATCTTGCACACACCTTCCACGTCCCCCATCTGCTCCGATCTATATTTACCCAATCGTTCCTCCACTTCCCTTTTATATTCAGCCTTTATTCCATCCTCTTGTAACTTTTCTACCCTCCTTGTAAGAACTACTTCCTCCTGTCCTTCCCTTCTTCTCTTCCTCCATCTTGTTTGGATTCTGATTCTGGCCACTACCAAGTGGTGGTCAGAAAGTCCACTCCCCCAACCTCTATATACACTTGCATCCATTACACATCTTCTCATCCTTTCATCCACACACACATAGTCAATCATTGCCTTCCGTTCATTCATTCCACCGTCCACACTTCTCACCACTCGCCATGTATACCTATGGATCATTTTGTGCCTCAAGAGGGTATCAGCTAACACCAACCCCCTCCCGGCACAAATGTCCACTAAAGCACTGCCATTCTCATCCATCTCTGCAGGCGCACCCCACTCACCAACCACTCCATCCACCTTCTAGTTCCCTACTTTTCCATTCATATCTCCAGTCAGGAACACTCTCTCATTCCTTTCAAACTTTCCAAGCAGGCTTCCACATTTGTCCAGAACTCTTCTCTCACTCTACTTACACGATCTTGCGTTGGCGAATACACACGCACAATTGCCCACATTTGTAGTCCAACTTTCACTCTTACCCACACAATCCTTGACCCAACTGATCCATACTCTCTTACATTCTCCTTGCATCAGTTGCTCACAGCAATACACACTCCTTCTTTCGCCCTCTCATTCTCACCTACTCCCGCAGAGATACCCCATCCATACTCCCATTCTCTCACACTCTCACCTCGCCATTTAGTTTCATTTATTCCACATATATCCACTTTTGCACTCTCAAGCACCTGTACAATCTCTCTCTCTTTCACCTCACCATTCATACCCCTTACATTCCATGTTGGAATCTTTAGCATGTCCTTTGTCCGGTCCTTTTTCGCCAACTTTTGGTCAGTCCTGGTCCGAGGCTTCTTGTTCGTATTTTTAGTTAGTTGTTTTACGGGGTGGGGCACTAACCCACCACCAACCCTTTTAGTCACCTCTTACGACAAGTAGGGATACTGGGGGAGAATTCTTGGAAAAACAAACCCTACCCCCAGGGGTTATAACTACATATAAATTCGCACCAAATAAATAAATAAATAAATAATTATGAAAACCAATATACTCTTGTACTACATATAAATTCGTACCAAATAAATAAATAAATAAATTATTATAAGTGGTTTGGAAGTTAACCTCACATAGATCACATTTTCTCTGGAGCCAGGGCCCATAGAAAACACAGCGAATGTGAGGGTAGCCTATTCTTACTTGTAGCAGCATTCTAAAGGTCAGGTGAGCGATTTCTCCATGAATTTTTGATGTTTCTCATAAAAAGCAGAGGTTTTAGCCAAAAACATTGAAAATCTGCCAGGATTGGGGGAGTAACTGGTTAAGAATCTGCTAGGATGGGGCGGGTTAACTAAGGCTACATATGAGATATTGGCATTTATATAAATGCCTAATAACCTCAAGTGAACCATTGACATACTCTAAAATTATACGAATATTCTTCATAATCCGTCTACAGGTAATCAGTCAATCTCAACCTATTGCATCCAAAAATTACAATAAAAATTACTGAAGATAGCTATGGGAGATGCCAGATTATAATTCAAAGTCGACAACAGTGAGGCAGAAACAAGTTAATTATTGACTACAAGTGCAAATTATAAACTAATATCCTTGATAGTTCCACAGGAAATTAGTTATTATAGTACTAATTAATTAAGTATATTTACAGAATGACGGAATCATCCATGTCTCGACAGGGAATTGTCTGACGGCGAATCGATTTCAAGTCTAATTTTCCCAGAACCAGTCCACGTCCCTCCTCGCAGCTTTGCTGCACATGAGAATATTTTCGCAGCTCAACACATTTTCGTACTGTTTAGGCATGCCTCCCATGCGCCCTGCATCATCATCAGCATCGGGGGAGCCCTCTGCAAAGAAGCAGCAGCACCATTAACTCTGGAGACGAAATTGGAAATTATGCCATAAGGAGGGACATCATCGTCAGCATCGGGGGAGCCCTCTGCAAAGAAGCAGCAGCACCATTAACTCTGGAGACGAAATTGGAAATTACGCCATAAGGAGGGACAGGCAGTCTCGGAGACTGGGTGTACTTTAGGCCTTGCTGCTTCCACCGTTGGGACTGTGACCAAGAAAAAGGAGATGTACAAGAAAATGGCCACTTCATTCTCTACATCTACAGGTATTACTTACTTCTACAGTTATAACTTAATCCAAAATGGGAGGGGTAAAGTTTAGATGGGGGGTCCGAGGGGGGCCTGGAACGCATCCCCCCATTTTTATGTATATTTGAAGGGGGAAAATTGCTTCAATATACGAAATTTCGCATTACGAAAGCTTTTTCCGGTCCCTATCCCTTTCGTATACCAAGGATCCACTGTACAGTATTTCTATTTTGAAGGTGGTAAATTACGTTTTCTTGCTGAAAGATTTCCTCCTTTATTACATCACGTTCTCTACCCCGTACGTACGACTGTTCCCAGCATAATGGAAGAAACTTATTCAACATACTCAAAAGTGGATTTTGTTTCCCAATTTTCCAACTGGAGCCCAGGTTAGGTAAGGTTAGGTTAGGTTAGGTTAGGTTAGGTTAGGTTAGGTTAGGTTAGGTTAGGTTAGGCTAGGTTAGGTTAGGTTAGGTTAGGATTGGTTAAATTATTAGGTGGTTGAGCAAGGTTAGGCTAGGTTAGGTTATCAGTTGCCTCACCCAATACCATCCTTGTCATTGAGTTGTGAGCAGGAGGTGTGGGTGGGGGGCAGACTCACGCTCATTTACCTGTGTCTCGTACACTAGCAACCGCACGCTTCCTGTTTAAATCGGAGCTATTGTACGAATAATTCTATGTATTACTGTACCACTGAACCAATCAGTCACAGCCCGGATATACCGAAGCCTGGATAATCCGAACCTGGATAATCGAGCTTCCACTGTAGTGTCAAAACGTCCGTACAAATCCTCACCAAATGTCCAAAGTCTCACGGCCACCGGGCTAAGTCTTTCTCAACTGCCACCACCACTGAACACAGACTGCAATCATGAGTACATGTTCGGTGACAGCAGCTGTCTGCCTCTCGACCAAACGTTCAAAGTCGCCTGGTCAAAGTGGGTTGTGTTTCCGCATGGCCACTCAGCATCTAACAGACCACAAGCCATGAGTAAATGTACGGTAAAAGTGCCCATCCGCCTCATGACAGAAGGGGGAGAATCCTGCCCACAGCCTCACTTCTCCCCCCCTCCTGTCCCTCCTCCATACCCTTCTGGCTCCTCCCTTACTCCCTCAGTCCCTACCCTCCTCTGTGGTGATAACACTAACTTGTGAGTTTTCAAAGTTTTTTTGCGATTTATTCGACTACTGTTAATCGTATCGAAATTCCACAAACTCCTCAAGCTCATGAAATTCTGTATCTAGACATATGCTTAACTCTTGGAAGGTGGTAGCAAAATTTTGCACTAGGATGGTGGGAAGTTATATATATGAAGGTAAGTTTTACTCCTGAACACTTTATTCACACTTCATTTCTGTACTTTTACTTATCAGTTTTATGTGTTTTTATTAGTTTATCTTATAGTATAAACACCAGCAAAAGATGATGGTATACCATTTATACTAATTGTAACCAATTTCTGGTGGAATATTTGGCAGTGGAATTTTTTTTGAGCCCCAGGAGCATTCACTCATCACAGATAGGCCTAACTGATTTTCAAACTGTCTTCAGGTATTTTGTGGATTTTTGTTGTTTATGCATTGTTTTCTTGATGTTTGGCAATAATATGGATAATCCTAGATGTGTTTGGATCTCTCAATATGGCAGAATGACCAGAAAACACTGCCAAAATTAGAAGGGGTATTGTAAACACGGTAGTGTATAGGTAGGGTGTTTTTTGGCTTTCATTTTTTTTTCTTTTTTGTGAATGAATCTAGGACAGTGTGTAAGAAGAGGAATCTGAAAGTCAATGTAAACAAGAGTAAAGTTATGGTGTTCAAGAGAAATGAAGTCACAGAATGCACAGTGAGGTTGGATGACGAGGATATGGAGAATGTGAGTGCATTCAAGTACTTGGGCAGTGTGATGAGTAAGGATGGAAGCATTGGGAATGAAATACTTGAAAGAGTACAGCAGAGAAGGAAAGTAGTTGGTTCACTGAAAGCAGTGATGAGAAATAGGGAGGTGAGTATGGAAGACAAGAAGTACTGGATGATAGTATCGTGATCCCTACCCTGACGTATGGAAGCGAGGCATGGACCTTACTAGAAGGTAACAAGTCAAGAGTGAAAGCAGTGGAAATGTTACTTGAGAGGAGCATGTGGAGTGACATGGAGGGACAGGTTGACGAATGAAGAAGTGAAGGAACGTTGTGGGGTGGATGTGGTTGAGAAGATTAGGAGAAATACACTGAGGTGGTTTGGACATGTGGAGAATGGAGAATGAAAGACTGACTAAGAGGGTGTATGTAGGTGGGGTGGAGGGAGGGAGAGGGAGGAAAACACAGAGGATGAGGTGGAGGGATGGAGTTGAGGGGTATATGAGGGAGGGGGAAGTGAGCTGGGGGGAGGGTAGGCAAATGGTGGGTGACAGAGCGACTTGGAGGAGTTTTGTCTGTGGCCACCCTTTGCGGGATTAGGGCGTTGGGCTATAGATAGATAGAGACAGATTTTTTTTTTCATGGTTTTCTCGGTGTTTAGCATTACTCTGTGTGTTTTGATGTCTAAATATGGCAGAATGACCTGAGAACAGTGCCAAAATTAGGAGGGATACTGAACATACAATAGTGTAGAGGTAGTTTTTTTTTTGTTAATGTTTTTTTTTTGGTGTTGAAAATTAATTTGAATAATCCTATGTATGTTTTGATGTCAAAATATAGCGGAATGACTGGAAAACACTGCCAAAATTAGGTGGGGTACTGTACATAGAGCAGTGTACTGTATTGGTTGGGTGTTTTTTGGCTTTCAGTGTTTTTTTTTCTGAATGCTTTTCTTGGTGTTTAGCATTACTTTGGATATTCCTATGTGTGTTTTGATGTCTAAATATGCCTGAATGACCAGAAAACACTGCCAAATTAAGCATAGGTACCATACAAATAGGTTAGGTATAGGTTGGATGTTGGGTATAGCTAGGGTCTGGGTATGGTAGGAGAATAGTGTTCATTATCAGGATGTTACCACTACCTGAACATGCCTTTGGCTCTATTATGTCCACATAAATGAGGGATTACTATACTTTCACATGGAGGTGATGGATGTTATGACATCGTTGCCCATAAGCTTGGAAAACCATGAAAACAAACATCATTTTTGACCAAAGCATGCTCAACCTGCATATTGGAAGAGTATGATACTCAAATGCCAATGCACACTTGGCTGAAACATGTGCAGGGTTGGGTTATCAAGTGCCTGGGACATGGCCTGTGTGCATGTGACTGAACTGCATTGAGTTCATTTTTTTTTTGTTTCTAGTTACTCTTACATACCGTGTGATAGGTCGTTTGGGGTAACTGAGAAATGTACCGAATACTGTATAGATGCACAATATACATCTGACCCAGGATAACTATGCTGATATCATCTGTTCTGTAAACAAAAAATTCAGGGTCTTGCACTTGCAGTGAGAAGACTTTTTAGAACTCCAAGCCGTCACTAAGGCTGTAGCAGTCCAGAGGGCCTCTGAGGGTATATTTTCTAAGGCATCCCAAACATGATAACAGATGCGTACAAGGAAAGATACCTCCTCAAGGACCACTAAGGTGCTAGTAATGAAGTGGCCACCAAAGTATGTGTGCAGTCTCACCAGCAAACCTTTGTGCACAGGAACTTTCACCTGGACACTGTGACAGTGATTCCGAAATACAAGGAGGAAAGTTTGCTGCGGAAGACAAAAACAAAGGACCTGAACGTACTCCTTCTGGTGGATGACCCAGACTGTGTCTATGATGAAACAGACACTGGGTAAGTGCTATATCCCTTGCCTGACTGATCCTTTTGTTGACGACTTCAGACTAGACACAGACTATGGTACTGATAATGGAATGGATATTGGACCAATCTCTCACACAACACTACTGCAGGAGACAATGTGAGTGTTGACCTTGTTTTGTCAATAAAAAGAATAACCACTACAACACTGACCATTTCTACTGATTTTTTTCCTGTATCATTGTTTATGATTATTTACTCTTTATTATTTACTACTGCAATGTTGCTTTTTATTGCAACAATGTTCTTGAGTTGTATTTTCATTACCCTTCTTCTTATTATGTTCTTTTGCTTAAATTGCATTAACCCGAGGTGTCCCATCGACGTATGGGTATGTCACGACGTTTTGTCACAGCTACACCCATCAACGACCCGATACGTCACGCAATTGTAAGGTTCATAATTTGCACAAATTTCAAATTTCGCGCTTGATTTTGGGTAAGTAGGTGTGGACGACCTTCCCCTATCTGCCACCAGGCAGGGACACTCGGCGACCCCGCGTGACCCAAACGCGACCGCACCTCGTTCACTCACCTCCCAGCAGTGACCCAGGTCAGACATGGTGCGCCGAGGTCTCTCAGATGATCAAATACAAGACGCCCTGGACGCCTTCACAGGCGACAGTGATTCGTCCCTCAATGACGAGGTGGCAAATAAAGACTACATCCAGCCTGAGGAGGAAGAAAGCAGTAACAGTGATGAGGCGGTACCTTTACCACGAAAGCGGCACTACGTCACGTATTGCGCTGCTAGAGAGGGCCTGCCAGCACCAAAACATCGTGCAAGAACCTCTCTCGAGCCCCTGCGTAATGTTGAGGGGGAAAGCGAGGATGAGGAGGGAGACGTGGGACATGCTGCCATGTGGTACGGCCGCGAGATAATCACCCATCGCGGCCCCAAGGGGACAGCACGTCGTATACTCAGTTTTTTTTTTTTTTTAATGCAAGGAAGAAGGAACCAAGGGTCATGGGCCTGCATACTGTTCCTTCCAAGAAAAAGTAAAAACAATACAACAGAGAGCCAAATTCAAGATCCATTCATTTCGAGATGCCTGGACACACACTGTGTTTGAAAGATTGGAGATCATAGGAAGCAGAGAATACAGACAGAGGGAGACAGTTCCAGAGTTGACCAGTTGCATAAATGAAGGACTGGGAGTAACGGTTAACTCTTGCATTAGAGAGTTGGACAGAAAAGGGATGAGAGTTTGTTGCTAGACGGGTACTACGTGCCCGTCGTAGAGGTGGAGGGATGCAAGCAGACAGTTCAGAGGAACAGTGACCATTGAAGCAGCGATAGTAGAGAGAGAAAGAAGCAACAGTGCGGCGAAGAGACAAAGGTTGAAGGGAATCAGTAAGAGGAGGAGAGTTAATGAGACGAAAAGCCTTTGACTCCACCCTATTGAGAAGAACCGCATGTGGCAAGCCTCCCCACACATGAGAGTTGTACTCCATACACGGGCGAATAAAACCCGTGTACAAGGTCAACATCTGTGCAGGGGTAAAGAAAGCTCGGAGTCGGCTCAGCACACCTAATCTCTTGGAAGCAGATTTCACAAGAGATGTAATATGTTCTTTCCAAGACAAATCCCGAGAGAATGAAACCCCAAGCATGTTCAAGGATGATGCAGGACTGAGCTGGACATTATTAAACACTAGTGGGTAATCCTGAGGAAGATTTTGTCGGGTTGATAAGTGTAAGAACTGAGTTTTTGATGCATTAAAAATAACAAGATTATTTTTACCCCAATCACAGATATGAGCCAAGTCAGACATTAGGTGTCCCATAGCCTCATCCCTTGTTTGCTGAAGTAACTGCTGAGATGGACGTTGCGGAAATTGAATAGAAAGGTGAAGGGTGGAATCATCAGCATATGAGTGGACAGGGTTAGATGTACAGCTTAGGTCATTAATTAATAAAAGAAAGAGAGTTGGTGATAGGACAGAGCCCAGAGGAACACCACTGTTGATAGGTCTAGGAGAAGAACGATGGCCGTCTACAACAGCAGCTATAGAACGACCAGAAAGGAAGCTAGAGATGAAGGCACAGATAGAAGGATAGAAACCGTAAGAGGGCAGTTTGGAAATCAGAGATTTATGCCAGACTCGATCGAAAGCCTTAGAGATGTCAAGTGCAATGGCAAAGCTTTCGCCAAAGTCCCGAAAGGAGGATGACCAGGAGTCTGAAAGGTAGGTGTGAAGATCGCCAGTGGAGCGTCCCTGATGGAACCCATACTGACGATCAGAAAGAAGGTTGTAACAGGAAAGATGCTTTAAAATTTTTCTGTTAAGAACTGATTCGAAAACTTTTGATACACAGGATGTTAAAGCAATTGGATGATAGTTAGAGGGTTGGGAATGGTCACCCTTCTTTGGGACTGGCTGAATGAGAGCAAACTTCCAGCAAGAAGGAAAGGTACAAGTTGAGAGGCAAAGGCAAAAGAGTTTACCTAGGCAGGGTGTAAGCACAGAAGCACAGTTTTTGAGGAAAACAGGAGGGACTCCATCAGGCCCATATGCCTTGTTAATATTGAGGCCAGTGATGGCAGAAAATACATCAGCTGAAGAAATTTTAATGCCAGTCATGAGGAAGTCTGAGGGGGGAAGTGATGGAGGAACAACACCGGAATCGTCTAAGGTAGAATTGGAGGAGAAAGTCTGAGCAAAGAGATCTGCTTTATCAGTAGAAGAAATAGCTACAGAGCCATCAGCGTAGAAAAGAGTAGGGAAGGATGATGAGGTAAAGTTGTTAGAAAGGTTTTTGGCAAGGTGCCAAAAGGAGCGAGAAGAATTCTATTTGGAGAGTTGGGAACATTTAGCACGGATGAAATTATTTTTTAGCAGAGCGAAGAACAGACTTAGCACGATTCTGGGCAGAAATATAAAGATGTGATTCAGGGGTGGGTTGGCTCCAGTACCTTTTAAAGGCCCTCTCTCTGTTGTGGACAGCATTAGAACAAGCGTGATTAAACCAAGGCTTTCTTGCATTAGTCAGAGGATATGAAAAAGGAATGTATGCTTCCATGCCCGAGAGAATAACCTCCGTAATGCACAGGGCACACTCAGACGGCTCCCGGCCATGGAAGCAATAATCATTCCAAGGAAAATCAAAGAAGTACTGCCTGAGGGCCTCCCAATCTGCAGCTCCAAAGTGCCACAGGCGGCGTTTCTTTGGAGGGTCCACAGGCTGTACTGGAGCAATAGGACAGGTTAAGGTAATAAGGTTATGATCGGAGGAGCCCAACGGAGAGAAAAGATTAACAGTGTAAGCAGAAGGATTAGTTGTTAAGAAAAGGTCAAGTATGTTGGAACTCTCTCCAAGGCGGTCAGGGATGTGACGGGTTAATATTGCACTGTCTCCATCAGGGGAAACCCCTTGGTACAGGAAACTTTCTTTTTATTATTACCAGGTTTGATTGCACCTACAACTTGTAAAACACCGTAACACACCACCAAAGTATGTAAAACCATGGTGTTGTGGCTGTGTCAATTACTTTCATTAACATAAGAATGTCTACTGTTCACAAATCACACAGTACAACAAGTACCTTACTGGGTATGCAAATAAAATGACAATAATGAATGATCTTCCCAAAATTTTATAAAAGTTATTTTCAGTGATGATAAATTTACATAAAATTTTGCAAACAGTCTAGTGAAATTCAACTTAATTTTAAAAAATATAGGAATCCTCTAGCTATAGGCCTAAGGTACTAGTTTATGCGTTATTGCTGTGCAAAAATCGAACAACAGCATGCAACATAAAACTGCGGTCTAATATTTTTTCAAATTAACAGGAAAAATCTAAAAAATAATAGTTTCTTTACAAAAAAAAAGTTTTTGAATAATGTAGAGACATTCAGCTTTTATATGCTGCAAACAGCATCACCATAGCTATAATAGTTTTGGCGTCATCGCTCATCAAACGTTACAAACTCTGACCGGGTTTTTTTGGCACTTGTAGAAAGTGGCATTTGTGTATCATACACCACACAGAGCCTCAAATAACCTTCACAATTATAAAACGTACAATTTTCTTTCATTTCAATTCCTGAAAAGCCAGCTTGACTTGCCAGATTTTGAAAAGCTGTGGATTCCTTTATTATTTATAATGAATTTGTAAACATTACTAATGTACTGATGAAGTTTGCATAGTGGTGTAAAAGTACTGTACTGATGAAGCCTGTGTAGTGGAATAGTACTGATGAAGCCTGTGTAGGGGGATAGTACTGATGAAGCCTATGCAGTGGGATAGTACTGATGAAGCCTGTGTAGTGGGGTAGTACTGTACTGTATGCCTGTGTAGTGGGGT
>JAGKTI010029337.1:0-12686 GCA_018397915.1 Birgus latro | reverse complement strand
TCCAATAATTTAGTGCATAAAATGTGAGAAAAGATGATTTCCATGTCTGATACTTACTTATACTATGCTGGCAAGTTCTGAGCTCCTAAATAATCATTTTTTGGTTAAAATTCAATAAATTCATGCTATGTATGCATTATTTATGTGAAAAGGGACCTAAATAAGTGCTATACATATCCACTAGGGAGGTAGGAAAGTAGTTTTCTGATTTAGGTTAGGTTAGGTTAGGTTAGGGTCATGAAAAACCAGTGCTGGAGCTTCAGGACCAATATACGGACAAAACCAATATCCGGACATGCCTTTGGCTCTATTATGTCGGATAATGGAGGGATTACTGTATATAATATGCCTCTCATTTCACAGAATCTACAGTACTGAAGTTCTGCAAAGGAATTTGTAGAGATCAACAGTAGATGTTGTTTTCCGTTATTAATTGTATCTCTGATGTGGATACACTTCGAATTTTTATTGAGGCTGCAATCTATTTCTTTTATAATTAGGACATAGTAACTGGATGTACCTGTTTTTGTCATTGTTTGTTTACGCCGTTTCGTGTATTATCTGAGTGATTTGCGTCACTTGGNTAGCTGGAAGTTTGCTCTCATTCAGCCAGTCCCAAAGAAGGGTGACCATTCTCAATCCTCTAACTATCGCCCAGTTGCTTTAACATCCTGTGTCTTAAAAGTTTTTGAGTCAATTCTTAACAGAAAAATTTTAAAGCATCTTTCCTGTCACAACCTTCATTCTGATCGTCAGTATGGGTTCCATCAGGGACGCTCCATTGGCGATCATCTCACCTACCTTTCAGACTCCTGGTCATCCTCCTTTTGGGACTTTGGCGAAAGCTTTGCCATTGCACTTGAGACCTCAAAGGCTTTCAATCAAGTCTTCCCTCTTATGGTTTCTATCCTTCTATCTCTGACTTCATCTCTAGCTTCCTTTCTGGTTGTTCTACAGCCGCTGTTCTAGACGGCCACTGTTCTTCTCCTAGATCAATCAACAGTGGTGTTCCTCAGGGCAGTGTCCTATCACCAACTCTTCCTTTTATTCATCAATGACCTTTTAAGCTGTACATCTAACGCTATCGACTCGTACGTTGATGATTCCACCCTTCACCTTTCCATTCAGTTCCCACAATGTCCATCTCAGCAGTTACTTCAGCAAACAAGGGATGAGGCTATGGTACATCTAATGTCTGACTTGGCTCATATCTCTGACTGGGGTAAAAATAATCTTGTTGTTTTTAATGCATCAAAGACTCAGTTCTTACACTTATTAACCCGACAGAATCTTCCACAGGGGTACCCACTAATGTTTAACCCTTTTGCGCATGGTAAGTTTTATTAAGTTTCACGGCTCACGATTTTACTCCCCCGCGCGCTCAGCTGGCAGACCGCGGTACGCAAATTACATGTATTCTCGCCTCATTTTCGCCACCCAAACCTCAAAATGTTGCCCTGAAACTCACATCATTTTATTCGCCGATGTTTGTTCTAGCTGGTAAGCAAAAGAAAAACCAGAAAAATACGAATAAAAGTACACAAGGCCGCCGTGAATAAACATTTTGGAACGTTGATCTCACTTCCCAACATCGTCATTTGAGTGTTTTCCATCATACAGAAAAATGTTATTATAAGTTTTCACAGAGAATTTCAATGGCTTTCTAATGAGGTATGTCCGGTTGTGATGCGATTTGTATTTTTCGAGAAAATAGCCGAAAACTAAAAGCCATTTTTGTAAAAAAATTGATTTTTGTTCAGGGAGGTATACTGCAGAAGTTTTCTTGCACACCTTATGTTTTTATTACATAATCTTATGTAGAATTTCATAAGCTTTCTCCTGATACCTTTTTGTTTTGATACGCCTCATACTTTCTGAGTAAATCGCAAAAAACTACAGGGTACTCGCGGCCGCGGTGCACTTTCGTCATGTGCGCACAATAACCGCCTACGTAACCACAACTTTTCATTACAGAAATTACATAGTTATGTCCTGTACATATGTAGAATTCACTAATCTTTATCATGGTTCTTACAGGAAATCGATACGTTCAATAATTTTGGAGTAAATGGACGACAAAGATAGAACACTCTTCCTCGCACGTAAGCGAGATAAAAACGCTCAATTTCCCTGCCTCAGGAATGCTTACATATTTTCACTTGTTACGTTTTATTATTATTTTTTTTTACTCAAATTATACATGTGAAATATCATAAGCTCTTTGATAGTGCTCTTAGTAACTCGACATTTCCACTAGTCTTTTTGCTAGGTACTGATACTAAAGCTGAACTTTCTTCCATCTCATATGTGTATATGTAAAAAACAATAATTATTTGTGAAAAAAATATAGAAATGTACAAACAGGTCAATGTACAAATCAACAAAATATGGATAACTCACTTGCTCCAGAGGTGTTGAGCTGCTGGCAGGAACTTGAAGGAATTGAAGATGAGTTAGGTATATGTGAGTTGTGTGTGTGTTCATGGGTGCGTGAGTGAGTGTGAGTGTGTGTGTGTGTGTATGTGTGTGTGTATATGCGTGTGTGTGTATATGCGTGTGTGTGTATGTGAGTGTGTGTGGGGCGTATTCTCTGTTCCTTGCACCACGTTTCCGTAACACATGCTATGCACACAATAGATTCCTCCACGAACATTCGCTGAACGACATACGTACATAATGTCATATATGTGTCGCTGTGTGGCGTATTTTCTTGTCTCTGACCATTACGTAACTTTCCGCTGTCAGTCAATGCACGCAATATTTCTCGGTGAACACTCGCTGCACTATTTTATACGTATATTTCACACTGAACCATATACAATATAAAACACTATCACATGATTCCATCCCAACCTCTTCTGTTATTCCCTTCCCTACTGTATGGTGTAAGAGACCACCTGTTCCCTTAGCAACTAATCCATATGTCTATGTTATCTCTATGGCATAACATAATGCCTGCTATGGTAGGTCAGTTGTTTCACTTATCCAGGCACTATATGTTTCACAGATATAAGTAATGGCTTCACTATAAGGGTAAAACACATCATTTTACAGGCAGGGTGAGTGGAAACTTTCTATAACAAACCAGACTCTGCCTCTAGGCCTAACGACTGACAACGGGCCCCAATGCTTTACAAACAATATATCTATGTTCAATAGACACAATGACTTCACAGTATAGTAAAAAAACACTGTACAATCACAATACAGTGAAAGCTCGATTATCCAGGCTCGGATTATCCAGCCTTCGGTATATCTGGGCCGTGACTGAATGGTTCAGTGGTACAGTAATACATAGAATTATTCATACGATAGCTCCAGTTGCTAGCGAGCGAGGCATGGGTAAATGAGCGTGAGTCTGCCCCCCCCACCCACACCTCCTGCTCACAACTCGATCACATGGATGGCAAGGTGGAGTTTTGTTTGGCGACTGATAACCTAACCTAGCCTAACATTGCTTAACTACCTAATAATTTAACCTATCCTAACCTGGGCTCCAGTTGGAGAATTGGGAAACGAAATCCACTTCTAACTGAAATCCACTTCTTATTACGCTGAATAAGTTTCTTCCACTGTGCCAGAAACAGTCGTAGGTACGGCCTAAAGAATGTGATGATGATAAAGGGGGAAATCTTTCAGCAAGAGAAGGTAATTATTACCAAATTCAAAGTAGAATAATACAGAAAACAAAGTAGAGGAATATGAATTGAACTGGTAAAGCCTTTAGGCTGTATGCTTAGACGAAAATTTATGGGTTTCTCAATTTTAGGGGATGAAATGGAACAGAAATGTTTGCTAATTAGAAAAAAATTACTCTACCATCTCACGTGTTCTCTTAAGTTAGCATTCAGTTTCACATTCTTCGTTAGATATTCCGCTTCCCATTTCAGACTGGCAGAGCATACAGTTATTTCTGTCTCTTTCAGTTAAGTGTACATTATGTTCATTCTTTTGTTCGTTAAGTGTGTGTGTGAAAGAGAGAGCACTGATGCAACCGCTTCATAGTTGTCGGCCTCAAACGATGCTTTACTGTACCGGTGTCAATGACGATGAGTTAAAAGCTATTACAAAAACTGCGGGCAATTATGGGAAGGGATCGAAGGTCACTGATATGTTTACATGACCCTATTCTACTGTCACAAGCAGCCAGGCGGTCAATTCCTCTCAGATGTCTTCGCCGATATGTTTAAATGCTAATGTAACATGCCCCTTAATTTTGAGTAAGTTTCTTCCATTATGCCGAAAACAATAGTAGGTAAGGGTTAAGGAACATTATGATGATAAGAGAGGAAATCTTGCTGCAAGAGAAAGGTAATTTACCACCCTCAAAATAGGCAGAAAAATACAGAAAACAAACTAGAGGAATATAAATTGACTTGGCAAGGTCATTAGGCTGTATGCTTACACGAAAATTTATAGGTTTCACAATTTTAGGGGACGAAATGGAGCAAAAATGTTTACTAGTCAGAAGAAAAAAAAAAACTTTTGTCTCACGTCTTCTCATAAGTTAGCATACCACATTTTTTGTTCAATGTCGCGGTTCCCAACACATTTCGGACTGACAGAGCATACAGTTATTTCTGCTCTTTGCAGCTAAGTGTACATTTACTGCTCATTCTTCGTTTGTTGTTATGTGTATGTTTGAGACAGTATTGATACAAATAATTATGTATTTCATTAACCCCTTGATAGCTGCCATCCTTGAACAATGCATTACTGCACCGGTGTCAATGACGTTGAGTTAGGGAGCTATAAAATCTGCGAACAATTATGGGAAGGGAACGATAGTCACTGGTATGGTTATACAAACCTGCTGTACCATCCCAAACAGCCAGGCGGTCAGTTCATCCCAGATGTTTTCGTCAGTATGGTTTAATACTAATGTAACATGCGCCCTAATTTTATTCTTTCACGATTCATAGCAAATCAGAAGGTGGGTTTAGGGACAAAAAAAAAAAATTAAAAGTGCACCAGACGAGTCTTACCACATCTGTAAGAAAATGAAACTGATTTTGGAACATAGAAAAAATGGTTCCAAGGCCTGCAACGGGAGCACACGAATTTCTGAACTCACGGCCATTGAGGGGGCTAAACATATGCTTTACTGTAAGCAGTAAAAGCACCTTACCTAATCAGTTCATCCTGATATTCTGTTATGTTTTTCTGATTGTTTCTGGGTTGGCAAATAAACATTTCTTGTTAAATCTGTTTCCCCGTTGTTTTTAGCTATTCTGCTGGTGTGCAACTCTTGTTGTTAGTTAACGTAATGGCGGAAGGTACTGTTCTGATCTAATTGTTTAACCAAACCTGGCCTAACTTAGCTTAACTGCACCTAATAATTTAACCTAACTTAATCTCCAGTTTGGAAGTTGGGAAACAAAATCCACACTTGAATATGTTGAGTTTCTTTCACTGTGCTGGAAACAATCGTAGGTACAGTCGCGTTCATGAGTCCCGATACACAGGTGTTTTTGTTGTCTATTGCAGTGCTCACTGCTTTTGGAATATGGAACTGTTGTGCTTACTGCTTGATACACTGAACATAATTTGGTCGGTTAGCAAGTGAAATAGTTCAACATCCTACCAACGGTGGACACAACATCAGACAAGACAACTACATGCGTATCAGGACTCACGAACGCGACTGTACAGCTTCAGGAACATGACGATAATAACGGAGAGGAAATTTTTCAGCAAGATAAAGAAATTTACCAAACTGAAACTAGAAAAATACAGAAACAAGCAGGATGCATATGCAAAGATTTGGTAAGGTCTTTCTGCTACGTTAAGTGTACGTTTTCCGGTAAATAAATCAGTCTAAGTAGTACTTGTTTTTTGTTTCCGCCAGATTAATCGTGATTTTGGACTATTCAGTCACCCCTTCGCACCATATAGCCCGGATAATCGGGATATCTCTGTATTTCAATAATGCCTTCAGCCTCAGGTGGGAGGGGGAAAATGGCGGATTTAAAGGGACAACACAACACAGCACGACCCTGCTGTCTGGCTGCTAGTGGAGCACTAAGATTCTATCACTACGTACAGGCACATATGAGTCATTGCAGTGTTGCCAAGGTCTTACCTCAGGAGAGACACTTGGCTGCTAGAACGCTACAAAATTTGACGCAAATCGACCGGAAACTTATTTTTTGGTTAATTTTTTTCGTGTTTTCACGTGATTTGAGTTCCTGTGCTTTGGCACACCACACCACATGTAACGCAAATCGCAGTACCATGCGCGAAAGGGTTAATAATGTCCAGCTCAGACCTGCATTATCCTTGAACATGCTTGGGGTTTCATTCACTAGGGATTTATCTTGGAAAGATCATATTACATCTCTTGTGAAATCTGCTTTCAAGAGATTTGGTGCGCTAAGCCGACTCCGAACTTTCTTTACCCGTGTACAGTTGTTGACTTTGTACACGGGTTTTATTATCCCCTGTGTGGAGTACAACTCTCATGTGTGGGGAGGCTCCCCAGAAACAGCTCTTCTCAATAGGGTGGAGTCAAAGGCTTTTCGTCTCATTAACTCTCTTCCTCTTACTGGCTCCCTTCAACCTCTGTCTCTTCGCTGCACTGTTGCATCTTTATCTCTTTTCTGTCGCTACTTCAACAGCCACAGTTCCTCTGAACTGTCTGCTTGTATCCCTCCACCTCTACAATGGGCACATAGCACCCATCTAACAACAAAGTCTCATCCCTTTTCTGTCCAACTTTCTAATGCAAGAGCTAACCGTTACTCCCAGTCCATCTTTTATGCAACAGGTCAGCTCTGGAACTGTCTTCCTTTGTATGTATTTCCTACTTCCTATGATCTCCAGTCTTTTGAACGCAGTGTGTCCAGGTGTCCAGGCATCTTGAATTGAACGGATCTTGAATTTGGCTCTCTTTTTCTTGGAAGGAACAGTTTGTGGGCCCATGGCCTTTGGTTCCTTCTTCCTCGCATTAAAAAAAATATATATATATACTGTATATAATGGGCCCAGGTATTATTGCAACAATGAAGCAGCTGTACCGAAGGAGGTTTGTGAAAGATCCGATGGTCGCACTTGAGGATGAGGAGGAGACAGCCTAAGATGAAGGCAGTATGGGAGAGAGAATCGTGGCCAACTTCATGCAGTATTCCTCAAGTCTGCCATCTACAACTGGGCGCAGGCTTGGAAGGAACTCTCTACACTTACCCTTGAGCATGGTTGGAACAAGCTCCTCAAGGAGGAGGAGGCCACTGCTGACTTCACCATATTCGAAGCTCAGGATTTCATCCGGTGGATGGAACATGCAGGAGCACAGGTAACTGAGGACACCATACACAACTGGCTGGAAGTGGAAGAGGGAGACTTCGCGTACCAGACAATGTCCGATCAGGAAATTGTGGAGTTCGTAACTGCAGGGGGCAATGAGGATGCAGGGGAGGAGGAAGATGCTGATGATGATGATGATGATGATGATGATGATGATGATGAAGTGACTGATGTCTCCAGGCCCCAGCATTGTCCGTGATGTGGTGGATGTCCTTCTCGACTACTGCGAGCACCCCAACTGCCAGGCCATCTTTGCCAGGCCATCTTTACCAATGCCATGGCCACCTACTTGCAAGAGGGCCGTGAGAATATTATCAAGCTGTAATTGGAAAGGATCACCAGGCAGTCCTCCATCACATCATTTTTCCCTCCAGTGACGCCTACCACTCAATCACCCCAGCCTTCTACCTCCCCACATCGGCCTCTGTCACCCCAGCCCTCTACCTCCTAATCGGTCTCAGGTACCCCAGCCAGGCACCTCAGCCACTGCTTCTTCACCTCAGCCAGTCACCTCTGCCACAGCACCATCTGTGTCACAACCAGGCACCTCTGCCATGGCACCACCATCTCAGCCTTCAGCCTCTTCAAGGGTGGTGCCTCTGTCAGAGGTCTCACCCCTGTCAGAGGAATCTTTGGATCTCCACCTCACACCTGCCACTCCTTCTCCGGTGCTAACTCCAGCACCCCTGGCTGAAATGGAGGCTGACGTGGTGGAGCCGGAGTAATCTTTGTGGGAGCCATTCACCACTACACCATATGGGATTCAGTGCACTGTACTGCGTAGTGTACTACTCTACCCTCCATCAATGTCAACACTAGGTGAGTACAGAATGATTACAATTATATTACCATACGTACTGTACTGTATTACTGTACTATAAGTACCAATTGTATTTTATGCTTAATTTTAATCTTTTACAAATAGATAATTTTGTAGGAAAGCTTTTAGGATAGGAGGTCAAGACAGATAGTTCACGGTAGTGACACATTATCTGGTTCAACACCAAATGGATAGCTAATTGGGGGTACCAATGCAATATCTGGCATTTTGCATTATTTGGCATGGGGGTTGGCTGAATTAAGAAAGATAATTGAATGATTACTGTAAAAGGCCACTGAAACACTATTACTATTGCCAAATAACAGTGCAAGTGCTTAACAAATAGTGCACTGTGGGATCTCTGGGATATTAAGTGATGTGATAACGTTTTGTAAGTGAAATACTAAAATCTGTGGCTTGAAAACAGTATCAACCTTATGTACCCAGCTTTCCCAGTCAGTTTACTGAGGCAAAATAGCTGCCCAGTGTTTACATTCGCTGTGATCATCTGCCTTTTGTTTCATTTTGAGCATGAAAGGCCATTGAAACACCACTACTGTCACCAAATAACAGTGCAAGTGCTTAACAAATAGTGCAGTGTGTGATTTTAAATGAAGTGATACCTTTTGTGTGAATAATGAAATTTGTGACTTGGAAATCAATTCAACCTTACGTACTCAGCTTTCCCTTGACGGGACCTCCAGTCAGCTGATTGAGGCAAGATGGCTGCCCAGTGTTTACATTCACTGTGATCATCTGCCTTTTGTTCCATTTTGTGCATTAAAGGCCACTGAAACACCATTATAATCACCAGCTAAAAGTGCAAGTGCTTAACAAATACATTGTGCTGTGTGCAGTACATATTAAGTGAAGTACAGTAAAAGTCCTCCCATCTGACCACCAATAATCTGAATATTCCAATACTCCAAATCTGTCAAGTCAGAATTTTTCTAATATTTCTGGGCTTTTTTAGAATTTTTCTGGGCTTTATCTAAAGATTTATCTGGCTTGGACATGCTCTTTGACTTAATGTCATCTGTCTGCAACAATTCATCTACAGTTCTATGCATTTCCAGTGAGTAAAACAATAGCCCACATCATCTGAAATGACAATGATTAGGTGGATGTGCAGTGCGTCCCTGCGTGCAAGGGTTTACGATGGAAGAGTTGAGAGGTAGGATGGGACTGGTATTGGTGTTGTGATGAGGAGAGGTAGGCTGAGGTGGTTTGGACATGTGGAGAGGATGGGGGATGATAATTGAGTACAAAGGGTGAGAAGTGTTAATACTGGGGGAGGGGTTGGGAGGGGTAGACTGAGGAAGACATGGGACGATGTCATTAAGTGTGACTTAACGGCTAAGGGACTGAACAGGGAGGCTGCCATGGATCGAGCAGCATGGAGAGCCGCCATTAGATGACCAAGGCCGATGCATGCAAGCATGTTGGAGCCTTCAAAAACGAAACGAAACGAAACGATCTGAGGCATTCATTTAATGATCATACACAAATTTCTAACATTTTCAGAGGTCTCTCCCAATAGTCCAAAAAAATCATAGTCCGAAAGACCCTCGGTCCCCTGCCAATCGGATTACAGGACTTTTACTGTAATGCCTTTTTGTATGGCATGACCATCCAGGACCTCCAGCTGTCCCCTTGCCACAGGGGAACCCTGGGTGGCAAATAGGACCAGTCTAAGTCAAAATTCAAGTGAATGGCAGAGGATTCTAGAATACTTCCCCAGTATCCCTGCTTGTCGTATGAGGCAACAAAAAGGGTTGGTGGTGGGTTAGAGCCCACCCTGTAAAACAACGAACTAAAAATATGAACAAGAAGCCTCGGACCAGGACTGACCAAAAGTTGACGACAAAGGACTTGGTACGGATAGTGACGTGGATTGTAAGGGGTATAAATGATGAGGGGAAAGAGAGAGAGATTGCACAGGTGCTTGAGGGTGCAAAAGTAGATGTATGTGGATTAACTGAAACTAAATGGAGAGGTGATAGTGTGAGAGAATGGGAGTATGGATGGGGCATATGTGCGGGAGTAGGTGAGAATGAGAGGGCAAAGGAAGGAGTGTGTATTGTTGTGAGTAACAGATGGAAAGAGAATATAAGAGAGTATGGATCAGTTGGCTTAAGGATTCAGTGGGTAAGAGTGAAAGTTGGACTACAAATGTGGGCGATTGTGTGCGTGTATGCACCAACGCAAGATCGTGCAAGGAGAGCAAGAGAAGAGTTTCAGACAAATGTGGAAGTGTTCTTGGAAACATTTGAAAGGAATGAGAGAGTGTTTTTGACTGGAGATATGAATGGAAAAGTAGGGAATATCAAGGTGGATGGAGTGGTTAGTGAGTGGGGTGTGCCTGCAGAGATGGATGAGAATGGTAGTGCTTTAGTGAACATTTGTGCCAGGAGGGAGTTGGTGATAGCTAATATCCTCTTCAGGCACAAAATGATCCATAAGTATACGTGGCGAGTGATGAGAAGGATGGATGGTGAACTGAATGAACAGAAGACAATGATTGATTATGTGTGTGTGTGGATGAAAGGATGAGAAGGTGTGTAATGGATGTAAGAGTATACAGAGGTTGGGGGAGTGGACTGGGACCACCACTTGGTGGTGGTCAAAATCACAGTCCAAACAAAATGGATAAAGAGAAAAAGGGAAGGACAGGAAGAAGTAGTTCTTACAAGGAGGGTAGAAAAGTTACAAGAGGATGGAAAAACTGCAGAATATAGAAGGGAAGTGGTGGAGTGAATGGGTAAATATAGACTGGAGCAGATGGGGGATGTGGAAGGTGTGTGCAAGATATTCATTGAAGATATCTGTGCAGCATGTGAGGTGGTATGTGAGGTGAAGAGAAGATGAAATGGGATGCAGGGAACAGCATGGTGGACTGAAGAGGTGAGAGAGGCTGTGGCACAAAAGAAGAAAGCATACAATGAGTGGATGAGGAACAGGGGCGTCGAAGAAGCTGAGAGACGGACGAGAGAGTTATATGTAGAGAGGAGGAGAGACGTGAAAAGATTAGTAAGAGAGAGTAAGAAGAGAATGGATGAGGAATTTGGAAGGAATTTGAATGCAAAGTGGAGGGAATGTAAGAAAATGTTCTGGAAAGAGGGAGAGTTAGACAGGGTGCCAAAAAAGTTAGTTGGGAAGTGAAAGATAAAACTGTGGTAGATTACTAGTGCAGAAGGAGGAAAAAGTGAACAGATGGAGAGAACACTTTAATGAATTGTTGAACATAGAGAATGCAGGTAATGCAAGTATAAGAGGAGGGAATGGCTGGGAGAAGGAGGGGTGTGGGAAGAGAGGAAGAAATCAGTAGGATGGAAGTTGTGGAAGCACTGGAGAAAGTTAAAATGGGGAAAGCCCCAGGAACTGATGGAGTGTATGGTGAAATGCTGAAGTATGGCGGGGGAGATAGTAATAGAATGGATATGGAAGGTGTGCAGATTGGCCTGGAAGGAAGGTAGAGTTCCAGAGGATTAGAAGTAAGGTATAATTAGTCCCCTGTACAAAGGAAAAGGGAAAAAAGAAGTGTGTGGTAATCATAGGGGCATTTGCCTTCTTAGTGTAACAGGAAAAGTGTATGGTAGGATACTTATTGACAGAGTTAGGGAAATAACAGAGGAATTAGTTGGAGAAGAACAGGGAGGTTTTAGGAAGGGAAAAGGCTGTGTGGATCAGATAATCATTCTTAGATCTTAAGTGGAAAAGTTTCTAGAGAAGGGAAAGAAGTTGTATGCAGCCTTCATGGATTTGGAGAAAGCATATGACAGGGTGGATAGACAAGGATTGTGGAAAGTATTAAGAATATATGGAGTAGATGGGAAGTTGTTGAATGCTGTGAAGAGTGTGTAAGAGGGTGCAAAGGCTGCAGTGCGTGTGGATGGCAAAATGAGTGAATTTTTCCATCTGAAGGTTGGATTGAAACAGGGATGTGTCATGTCTCCATGGCTGTTCAATCTGTATATGGATGGGATTATAAAAGAGATACAAGATAGGGAACTGTTTGGAAACTCCCTGTACTGTAGTTTGCAGATGATACTGTGTTGTTAAGTGAAGATGTTGGGGAGTTGCAAGGCTTGGTAGATGAGTTTGGGAAAGTGTGTAAGAAATGGAATATAAAGGTAAATGTAGGGAAGAGTAAAGTGATGGTCTTTGAGAGAGGTGAAGTCAGTGAGTGTACAGTGAGACTGGAGGATATGGAGAATGTGAGTGCATTTAAGTACTTGGGTAGTATGATGAGTAAGGAAGGAAGTTTAGAGGGTGAAGTGCTTGAAAGGGTGCAGCAAGAAAGAAAGGTTGCTGGTTCCTTGAAAGCAGTGATAAGAAATGGGGAAGTGGGCATAGAAGTGAAAAAGCTGCAAAATTGTGATACCATCTCTAAAGTATGGAAGCGAAGTTTGGACCCTTTTGGAGGGACAGAAGTCAAGAGCGCAGTGGAAATGAGTTATCTGAGACGAGCATGTGAAGTCATATGGAGAGACAGACTGCAAATGAGGTAGCGAAGGAGCATTGTGGTGTAGATGTGGGTGTGATAGGAAGTGCTAGGAGAAAC
>JAGKTI010029336.1:0-12687 GCA_018397915.1 Birgus latro | reverse complement strand
GTATACCGGTAATGATGATGATGATGATGATGATGACCGAGATATGAGGCGTGAATGAGACTGATAACGATGATGATGTCTTAAAGGTAAAGATGATGAAAATGATGAGTGACTGGTAGTGTGGTGAGTGTGATATTATAATGGTGGTGATAATGGCGATGACGATGACTGTCAGAATAATAAGGTTTGGATGAAAGGGCTAGAAGGGTGAATGACAGCCAAGCCCCACCTGTCACATCTCACCTGTCCCGGCTGGCTAGACTGCTGTCACCCCACCCATACCTACCCCACCCTCTCGCCAGGGATCTGTAACCATTCTCACCCCAGCACACCCCTCACCCTTCTTACCCCACTCATATTCCCTGTCCCAACCCCACCTAAGCGTTAATATATCCCCTACCCCTCTCACCTTGCATTATTCCCCACCCACACCTCCCACACACTTTCTCACTACTGCCCTTTCAGTCCTCTCAGCCGTTTTTTTTTTTTTTTCTGTGTATCTTTCCTGCATCACATCTTTCCTTTATCCTGTGTTTCTTCCCAACTTCTCATTTTTCCTTTCCTCTTCTCATCTCTCACGCATCTGACTTTACATAGATCCTTCATCCTCTCTCCCTTTGTTAACCTAACCAAACCCCGCCTCTTCCCTCCCACCCTCCTACACACCACCAAAAGGGTGCCATCTGTCTGTCAGTGGCCGAGCCGGGGACAGAGGATATAATCGGTCTTTAGTACTTCATAGAAGCACTGGGTCCGCCACATTATCGCTGAAAGGAGAAGTCACCTCGTCAAGACTCTGTTATCAAGGCCAGCAAGGCAAGTTCCCGCTTAAAAAAAAAAAAAAAAGTTTGGCAAGCCTCCCAACAAAACAGGTAAAATATTTCAACGCAGAGAACTTAAACAGGACACAGGACACGGTGGCTGAATCGACTGGGACAGGGAATAGTTCAAGAATTTGAATTTCCCAAAGCAGATTTTACTGATCTACCAGAAGACCCGCCGACATGTAAAAATAGCCCCGCCAATACCAGTACACCAGTCCTGTAATGGTCATGAGTAGAGCGAAGTCTTCCCTGGCATCCCAGCTGATTCACATGACCCGTATATAAAAAGAGCCAAGTTAGGGCGCCACGGTCCCTGTCTTCAACTCACTTAGGTAAACCCAGACGGTAAAATCTAGTTCTTGCCACGATAAACCTCTTATTCGTGCCATATGTAGACCAGAGTAAATTGTGAATATTTGCAAGTGGTACGTTGTAGGGGCCAAGGTTGGGGAGAGGGATATACAAGGCTGTGGGACCTTCATCGTGTGGACTAACTCGCCTCGTTTACCCAACTCTTAGCTTATGTTGACTGTATTAAGAAGGCACAGGCGGGGGATCCACACCACCCAGATACACATGCAAATATATACTTAAAACAAATATAAACTTGCCTGTGTTGGTTAGCCTATATGAGACCTATTTATCTGTTTATTTATTTTCTGTGTATTTATATTTTGCATTATTTTCGTCAGTGCGGGAACTTAATAAACAAGCTCAAAATAAAAACGCATCTAAGCCGTGGCAAACGTTCGGGTGTTGGGAGGCAAAGAATGACAATTGAGATCCAGAAATCTGTTCACTTACCACTGTACTACTTTTACTTTAACTTGCCCTAAAATTGGCCTCCCTCCACCTTGAATGCTGAGTTGTAACAATAGACTAACACTTGAATTTGGCGCTAGTCACGAAGAAGTGCTATGGAAAGGATGTAGGGCCGTAGTATTGTCTTTTCCCGCCATGGAGCTTCGTGAAAGAAGCTGCAAATGGACGAAAATCTGGGCCAAGTTAGAGTAAAAGTACAGTACTAATGTAACTGAATTGCTGCTTAGCCCCTGAAAGCTGGCAGCTGTGTTATAGTAAGTGCAGTAAATCCTAACCACATAATCATCGTATTCATGGTGTAATATTTGTAGTGTGTCCTGTTGCACACACTTATCAAACACAAAGCACTAAAATATATGCAATAAATAATAGCCTCCTGGATATTACGGGTCTAGTAATAATGTGTATTAGTGGTTCAGTAAACGGTCATTGCTTTTGTAGTAAACGGAGAATAGTCAGACTGAAGAATCGTGACCAGCAGTTAATTCTGGGCATTAATAAATAAATAACTAAATATATAATAATTCATAGATACTTCGTTATATCCAAAATAGAAACCTAAAGTTATGACTGACTAATGGAACATTTTTGAAGTGGCAGTACACCTTAAGTTCAGGTCACGGTGATATGAGAAATATAGCTTAGGTTTGTATATAAATCCTGGTTCTTCGAATAACCTCCTATAACTGTTCACAGTCATGGCGATTTTTGAGGAGTAGGCTAGACTGTAGCACCAGTCAAACAGGGCACTACTTCCGAGGTGGATGACAAGCTGGTGATAGGGAGAACTGGAGCTCCCGTTTCACCAGCCCTCAGGACTTGATCCTTACAATCTCCCTTTGCTGAACATTTTCAGTGCCTCATTTACACAGAGAGTAGGCCAGCATACTCTCTTAATACCTCTGCCTTCAACTGTCTACACCACACTACATGCACATAAGATATCACACCTCTTATTCACACTCCTTTTAGCAATGGCCGCTGCGTTATTACTATCAAACGAGGTGGTACCTCGGATTGCCACCACCGGCAGGGTAGGGCTGGCGGCACAGGGTCCTCCCGGTCGCCATCAAGCGACTGTGCCGGCAGCAACTGTTGCAGTTTCCAGTCTTGCTCGTCAGCAGAGAACTGAAGGTGCGGCCTTACCACAAATCTCATCCTCCACCGAAATACCCCAGTTTTGTTTTCCTGGTTACCATCTCCTCACAAACTTCCGTAACAAGGGCGGCACCTGTTGTTATTTCAAATCTCAAAATGAAGGTGACACTGTTTTAAACTTCACTTCATCCAATTTTGATTACTCATTGTATAAACTAAATTATCTAAATATTACCAAATATATCTGTGTAGTCTGTCGCTCCCCCAATGCCTCTTCAGAACTCGGTGTATTTGACTCCATATCCACACAGTTAAGTAAACTCAACCTTGCCCTTAGCACTGATATTACCATTTTGGGTGATTTTAACGTACATAATGTTGAATGGTTATTGCATTCTGCCAGGACTGACGATGCTGGTCTAGAGTGAGCTGTTTGCAGAATCGTTTACTCTCATGCAGCTGGTAAAGCAACCAACAAGAATACCAGATAATCCTGACCATAATGCCCATTTCTTGGATATATTCCTGACAAATAATCCCGATCATTACAGGATAGAAGTACTGTCACCACTTGGATCCTCTGACCACAATCTCATCAAAGCCTAAACAGTTAGTCCCCCCAAACCTCCCTCTTCTGAACCTGTCAGGGTGACCCGATGTCACTTTGATTGGGCAAACTGGTATGGATTTAGAAATTATCTTGCTGACATTCCGTGGGAGTCTTTCTTCTCTAGTGATGCCATTTCTATCCAGTCCAACATTAGTGATTGAATACTAGCTGGTATGGATTTATTCATACCAAGTCAACAGTTCACTAAAAGATCGAACTCTCCAAAATGGTTTGATAGCAGCTGTGCCAGAGCAACAGCCCAAAAGACATTAGCATATAACACTTAAAATCAAACACATCGGAATCACTCTGTCAAGTTAAAATTGCTAGATACCATGCAAAAGCTGTAATAAATCTCGCTAAATCAAACTTTCTTAATAATCAAACATTAAAACTACTTAACAACCCTATGGACAATAGAATATTCTAGTCAACTCTTAATTCTTTCAATAATAACTTCAGCAAGTCATCATCCATTCTCCCACTTAAATCTTCAGATGGCAACAATACAAATGACCCACGTGGGAAAGCAGATATCTTTGCCAGTACATTTGCCAGAAATTCTGCCCTAAAGGAAGTCAGCCAGAACGTCCCAGTACTAGAACTTAACTCTCCCGAAATTGTTCCACTTAAAATACAGACAAGATACTTAATATCCATCCTAGACAATTTACCTGCCAACAAAGCTCCAGGCCCAGATGGATTCCTCCAGTTGTTTTGAAAAAGTGTTCCCCAGAACTTGCACCTGTTCTTGCTAAATTATTCAGACTATGCATACGTATGTCTTCATTCCCTAATTCATGGAAAGAAGCCAATATCCACCCAATTCCAAAGAAAGGAAGTTCCTTTGACTCCTCTGATTACAGACCAGTAGCCGTCATGTGTTCCATTGGTAAAGTATTTGAAATTTTAATAAGAATATAGTTAAACACCTTGAATCCAACAACTTAATTAGTGATAGACAATATGGTTTTCGCCACGATAGATCCACCATTGACATACTCAATCTCCTGACTCATACCATCCATCAATCAATCGACCTACATGGAGAAACTCATGCAGTAGCTCTTGATATTTCTAAGGTTTTCGACAGAGTATGGCACCGTTCCCTGCTGTCCAAACTTCCTTGCTATGGACTAACCTAACGTCTTTTGTTCCTCTGCTTGCCTCATACTTCAGCGACAGAAAAATAAGAGTAAAAGTACGTGACGTATATTCCAATTTCCACTCAGTTATTGCTGGAGTGCCACAGGGATCATTTTTGGCGCCAACCCTGTTCCTGGTTCATATTAATGATCTCTTATCTGTCACCCACAATCCCATACGTTCATATGCAGATGACTCAACACTTCATAGTTCATTCACACTCAGACACCCATTCACAAAGTCTAATACTGTATCTCAAATTCTCAACTCAGTACAGCCATCTCCATAAACCAAGACTTATCTATGATCAGTGAATGGGGACAAAACAACCTTGTCTCATTTAACGCTAGTAAAACCAAATATATACAATTTACTAATAGACTGATATTGCCAGATTCATATATTACCTTCAATGCTACTAATATTCCCATCTCCAAAAATATTGACATTCTCGGCGTCTCACTTAACAATGTCCCCAGCTGGACCTCTCATGTCAGACCACTTGCTAAAACCGCCTCAAAGAAACTTGGATTATTGTACAGAGTCTGTAACTTCTTCACTGACGAGCAGATAGCTATAATTTATAAGAGTCATGTGCGCTCTCAGCTTGAATATTGCTCATCCTTGTGGAATGGATGTGGAGAGGTTGCATTAAAACAACTAGACAAAATTCAGAACAAAGCTGCTGGAATTATTAATAACCCTGCTATTATAAATAAACTACCTCCCCTACAAGTAAGAAGGAATGTTACCTCCCTTGCATTATTTTACAGATATTTTTATGGCAAATGCTCAGACGAAGTTGTGTCCATTGTGCCGCCTCTCCATGCCTTCCCTCGTGCTACACTGGCATCTGGCAGCGCTCATTACTGGAATGTCACACAGCCATATTGCAGAACTTCCGCCTATCAGAATTCTTTTATTCCCCGAACTGCATCTCTCTAGAATTCGCTTCCCCAGAGTTATTTCCCACCAAACTTCAACATACAGCTGTTCAAGTCCAACTGTTACAGATATTTCGTGAATGGAGGACACCAGTAATCTGGTGTATGGATTGTTTTATTTATTCATTTGTTTTTCCTTCCTCAGTTCTGTTATTAAAAAAAAAAAAAAAACTTGGGTAGTGTGACGAGTAAGAATGGAAGTTTAGAGGGTGAAGTGCTTGAAAGGGTATAACAAGGACGAAAGGTGTCTGGTTCCTTGAAAACAGTGATAAGAAACAGGGAAGTGAGCATGGAAGTGAAAAAGCTACTACATGACAGCACTGTGATACCAACTCTAACGTATGGAAGTGAAGCTTGGACCCTGTTCCTTTGGAGGAACAGAAGTCAAGAGTGAGAGCAGTGGAAATGAGTTATTTGAGAGTAGCATGTGGAGTCACATGGAGAGACAGACTGACAAATGAGGAAGTGAAGGAGCGTTGTGATGTGGATGTGATAGGAAGCGTTAGGAGAAACACATTGAGGTGGTTTGGCCATATGGAGGGGATGCAGAGTGAGTGACTGACGAGGAGAGTGTATGTGAGTGAGGTGGAGGGGGAGAGAGAGAGAGGGGGAGGTCAAGGATGGGATAGAGGGATAGAGTGGAGAGGTATATGAGAGAGGGTGGTGTGAGCTGGGAGCAGGGCAATGAAATGGCGGGTGACGGCGACATGGAGGCGATTTGTTTGTGGCCACCCCTTATGGAATTAAGGCGTCTGACAATAGACAAATAGACAGACGCCTTGAATGGCTTGTATTATTTTTTCTTTTTCTTTCTTTCTTTCATCACCTTAACACTGTCGCTGCCACGTTCAACTCAGGTAGGCATTGCTCATTGTAAGTCAGGTGTGTCTTCCAAAATACCACGTTTTTACCACAGACTTAACACTGCAGATTAGGCGAATGTGGCAAATGTGATTCAGAGGCAGCAGTGAAGATTTAATAGACACTTCACTGTAAAGTCTGTTGAAGTATGAGCCAAACAGTCTGTCTGTCTGTATCTACAGTATTTATATCGCTGTTGGTCTGTCTGTCTCTGTATCTGCCTGTCTATCACTCCATCTCTCTGTCTGTCTTTCTGTGTCTGTCTGTCTACCAGTTTGTACGTATGTATTTATGTATATGTTTGCATCTGTCAGTATAGCTGTCTGTTTGTCTGCATAGCTATCTCTATTTATTCACCAATATTTTTCTGTCTGTTTTTTCTGTCTGGCCACAAACAAATCGCCTCCCTGTCACCATGCACCAACAGGCAATCCTCTCTCCAACTCACGCCCTCCTCACTCATAGCGAGAACTAGTGGATTTTGATCTGTTTACCCACTGACAGATATATTCGAGAGAGAGAGAGAGAGAGAGAGAGAGAGAGAGAGAGAGAGAGAGAGCACTAACCCTCTCTAGATTGGGACAGCTCTAGTACTGTATTCCAGCTAACACCAGGCGATTTGATCCACCTGAGAGTGAGTGCCAAGAGCCTGAGAGTGTTAATGTAAAGAAAGTGTTCGTTTTATTCATTATTCTCTGGACACATGAAGCCCTTTATTACAGGTACTTTTTTTTTTATTTCATATTTACTACCGCCACAGATTTTGCTTCATTATTAATTTTTTTTTTTTTTTTTTTTTCTAGACCGCTCGTTTAGAATGAGAAAACTTTCAGTATTCCTTTGTGGACGGTGACTTTTATCTTTATTTTATTTTTATTTTGTAACTTAATATTTTTTGGTACCTGCTGTCATCAAACAATTTATATTTAACTTAGAAATGATTGCACTTACGAGGGGGTTAAATGTACAGAAGGAAGCTAAATTTCTCCCACAGTTCTACATATGGTATTTGTCTCTTTTCTCTTCTGACTAATATTGCTAAACTGAGAGAGGCGCCATGTGTTTCTCTGGCCATAGATGATGCTCTTTGACTCGATGCTTCAGAGAGGAAAGTGTCTGATATAACCTAAGTGTGAAGCAAACGCAGTGGAATAGTAAGCAGTCTTTTGTGCCAGACTGTCCGTTCACCATGACGAGGTACTGATGGCCGTAACCTTAGCCTCTTCAGTATGATGACGCCTTTCTTACTTCTGCTGCCTATCGAAAAAGTAGTAGTAGTAGTAATAGCTGTTGTTGTTGTTGTAGTTTTTGTTGCAACTTCAGGTTCATGTAAAATTTGAACGTATTAATTTTATTTTGCAGCTAAAAAGTAAATTCCCACAGTGAGTGCCTTCCATCCTTTTATTCTGTCACTCCCATGGCAGGGCTGGAGGGGTGACCTGCCACGCAACTCAGTCTCCCGAGCTGCATCCACTATACCCAATCTTTTTGCACATGTTATTTTTTATTGTATTTTGCACGTGGTAGGCGTTGCACCCACGTTTCAGCTTGGTAGTCGACGCAATATCCTGTGCCCTACAAGCATCACTAGGGTAAATTAATCTGATTAGAAGACGTCTTTTTAAAATATATTCTTACTGTCTGCAGGCAAGTTTCTTTAGTTTAAGAGGGACTTCTTAGAGTGGGGGGGGGTTAATGAAGGACACATCTGACCCCAGCAGTTGCAGTAAGTTTCTGCTCAGCTAAATATAACCGTTTGAAGGAAGCCAGAATATAAGCCTGCGTGGCGTCCCTCCCGCACATGACAGGACGGGAGACACAACCCACCAGGGAACTCAAGGTCCCGGTTCGTATCCCCCCCATTTTTTTTTTTACCACATACTCGAAGTTAAAGTGTTTTCTCCACTTTCTTTTCATATTTACCTCTCATTTCTTCACTGCACCAAGGTTCTTAAAATTCTGTCACCACTTCGTCTTTCCATTCGAGAGCACATGTCACAATGAGTCCTAGAGTATCTTTCAACAAGCATCGATTTACTCTCATCTTCACTTTAGTAGACATGGCCGCCACAAACACTGACATTTTTGTAGCTGAGTAGGCTATCCATGATATTAGAGAAAGTATGTGTAAAGGGAATGACTTTGAAATTTAGCATAAATAGGTATTTTTATGAAATTTCTGAATATTTACAACGGCCCTTTTGCATGGCCAATGAAATGAACCTATATTTTGCCCTAATGGAAGCCCGTGTGTGTGTTTACTTTCATAGATAGAAATGTTGTAGAATTATGTATAAAAATGTAGTTATTCATTCCTTATCTCGTAACAGCAATTGCAGCCATTTTTTAACCAGACAGTGAATGTAATGATCTCTACAAACGTTCAGAGACCTAATTACTTCACAAGAGGAAGATGTGCGTTATTAAATTAATCTTACTATCTCCACCCAAAGAGGACGTCTCGTAGTAAATTGGTCATGAAGGACACATCTGATCATGACAGTGTGGAGAGTTTCTGCCAGGCTGCGTACAAGCGTGTGAAGAAGAAAGAACATACAGTAATTGCGTCGTTGCAGTGGTTAACTAAAGGTACGGCGGTCAGGCTTCTTATTACACTTTTAGTAAATGTCATACAACTGCTTCACACACTTGAGATTCTCACAACTACCGTCTGTCTTAATTTCCACACTGAGGCATTTCCATCCTTCCATTTGCCCTCCCCTTTGGCAGGACGGCAGGAATGACCGGCCTAGCCAGCCAAGTTGGGGTTCCTGTCCACTAAGATTTTTTTTTTCTTAGCTTAAAGCCGTGAGCAAAACTGTACTCTCTAAACTCTAATCATAGTTACCTCTCATCCCTTTCAATAGACCCGTGTTCTGAAAATTCTTACAATATTTCCAGTCTTTCCGTCAGCGAGCACATCACATCGTCAGTCAAAACAACCATCGCTTTCTTGTCCAGTACATTTAACACACCTCACTGCACACACACACTGGAATGTTATTAGTTCTGTATCGATGATATTACAATAAATTTATTAAAAAGCAAGAGGGTAAATAGACAGTTGTAAACAGTTCTAAATGTCTGTATATTTACACTGACCCGGTAGCATGATGGGTGGGGGTGCGAGACTGAAAATTTATAGACCTTGGATGGAATCCCAGACTTTTGATTACCTTTATTAATAAAAATCAAGCGGAATTAGACGCTTAAATATTAGTTTCGTTGTATTAAATTTTGGTGCCATAGTGACACTAGCTTACCCGTCACTGGCCATCTGGCCATGCGGGTGGGATTTGCTGACCTGAGACTGATCTGTGACCGTCCGGGTGGGACTTTGCTGACCTGTGACTGGTCCATGACCATTACAGTTCACAATCAGATATGCACTACAGCCATCCAAAACCTAAAAAGCATCTTTCAAAAACCATCCATCAGAAATAAACTCCTCTGAATATTTGCTTCGCAGTGGGACACGAGTACACTTAGCCAGACTGAAATGCTGCCATCATCCTTTCCTTCTACAATACCAACACAAGATACAGCTCACAAACAATCCACTTTGCCCACACAGTACCGGTGCTTCCCACGCCACATCACATTTACTCACCACATGCACCACACTAGCACAATGCCAGCGATCAAGCAGTAATTCAACACAAAACCTCTGGCAGCGATCGGCGAAGTCGCCGATTTCTTTCGGGCCACTGATTTCACAACGAATGAGTCGGGCTACAACAACAACTGTAAAATTCACTCATTATTCTTCATACCTATTATCGTATCGCACAAACCATGATACCAACAAATAACACCATTTTACTCTTCAGTTCACTTGCCATTCAAATTAACAACGATGAAATTATTCTTGTTTGCCAGTAAGCATGGCATTGTTGTTGCCACAGCCATATCACCCACCGCTGTTGCTAATCATCCACCAGCATCTCTGCCTCTCCCCGTGACTGAAGATGCGGGTTCGACACCCGGGCCAACCACTGGTAGGGTGTTTTTATCCCAGTGTGTTGGCACGGTGGAAATGAAACCAGGACCTGGATTTATAAAGCGACGGTTGCGTGTCGTAGCCTGTGGGAATGTTGGGGTGCTTTGTTTGTCAGTTACGTAGGGCCCAGCGTCCCTACATTTAATCTTACAGTATTACACGCGGGGAGTCCGTGTATATTTCTTACGCCTTCGTAGAGAGAAAAAAAAATAAGAAAATAAAAATAAAAATGTTGATGTAATTTTTCGTGTATAAAGCAGTATCTGTTGTCTTAATGATGGCAGCTGTACAAGCATTCTTCTCTCTACGGTCCTTCTGTGTGTTTACAATTGTGCCATACCATCAGTGCAGATCCCGTGAATGCTGGATTAAGCCTACGACGTGTTCCTTCTTAAGTACACTTCCTTACGAGGTCAGTCCTCCTCTGTCCCTCTCATGTCATCTGATTTAGACAAGCATAATTGTTTGCCGCAGCATGGTGTTATTCTGCCACTGAGGTATAAGCTGCAAAACAACGCAAGTCTCCGCCAAGCTTAAGAGGGCCAACTGTAGGACTGCATTCAAGGTGAAATTGAAAAAAAAAAAACATCTTTTCCTTGAAGATTTATTTGTTCATATTGCTCACTGATATATCTTTGTTATTTATAGATGTCACATACCGACAAAATTCACCTCGCAAACGTAGTAAAGGAAATTGGAATAAACAGAAATAAAAGGCTGAAGAACAGATGGTACAGAGTCTCCAGTGGCACCTGGAATACTTATCATCGTTACCTGCAGTTACTCTTGGTGGGGCCATGGCAGGTGTGTGCAAGAACGCCATGATAATTTCGTATTCTGTATATGTATGTATGTGTAGATAAACAGTAGATACCTAGATAAATAGGTAGATAATAGATATTACATACAGTGTTATATAATATGCATACAAACATTCGCTAATATACATTTTTAGGTAGGAGGGAGGTCTAAGAAATAATCTGTATTAATTCCTTCAGTTAGTGGTAGGTGGTGGCGACCATCATCCACTCACTTGATGTAGTGCTGCCTACTTCTTCCTTAGCCTTTATCATTCTTTTTCTGTGCATGTCTTCCTCTCTTCCTATTTCTCCCATCTTTCCTGTCACTTATTATTGCTTTTCTTTCCTTTTCAGGTGGCTTTACATTGAGTGACAAGCCAAATGGTTTCCTGTAAGCCAAGAAACCATTTACAACGCTGGGTGGTAACCATATAACCAAACCATACGTGATCCCTACGTGTCAGTAAGTGGGTTGGTGGAGGGTTAGTGCCCCTCCCTGTAAAACGAATAACTCAAAGTCAAATGGCCACCCCTTACGGGATTGTGGCGTCTGGCAATAGATAGATAGATAGAATTCCTTCAGTCCAGTGCCTTGGTTTCCAAGTTTTATTCTTGCCACTTAATGACGACTTTCTTCAGCTGAGTAGAGGCATCAAACTAGAGGAGTTGGGTACAGCCTCCATTATCTTTCACTACAGAAGCGCTCTGCCAGACTTAGCAAACTCATTAGGTGGAAAAAGAACATAAGAAATAAGAAATAACAGTGACGCCATCGTTGTGAATGCGGTAAACCTCTCTTGCTGAAAGACTTAACATTTAATAAAAGCTGCTGTACTTCCAAGTGATTTTAACTCACGGGTGATCCATCGCAGTGAAGAGGTGAAGTACGTAAGACCTGAATAAGTTATACCCTCAGTTGATAAACTTTGCCACAGAAGAACAAAAAGAAATAAAAACCCTGACAGTGTTTTACCGGCCTTCTATTCTGACTGGCTTATATATTATCTCACTTTTTCCTTGCCTTCTCTCGCCACTTACGTAATGTTACCTCAGTATTTGGTTTAAAAAATCGCACAAATACGCCAAACGCAGCCATAACTTGAGGGGTGGGAAGGGGCGCGGTGTTTGGCAGACCCACCCAGCAAGGCTAACAAACAGGCTGGATTCTGCATGACTTCGTTTCCTTTGTTTCTGTTTTTTCTTCCTTTACTGCCTTGTCTGTGGTATCCTCTCTTCAGTCCGATGATGTATTTTTTCATGTACATCCTGCCACCACGAGACGGTTGTATTGACCTTCCAACCTGCTTCTAATAGTGAAGGGGTAAATGACGGCCTCATCTAACCCCTTCCTGTTACACAAATATCTGTATGTTAAATAAAAGCGTCTGAAGGCAGCAGGAATAAAACGGAAAATACGTGAAGGGAGTGAAGAGATAAACCTTTGTCTATCAATATGTTTATGTCTGTATTTCCTGCTTCCACGTGACGATTTTTTCTAACGTGGCAAGGATGATTATCTGAGTTCCTTGGCCTTAATTTCACCAACATTTTCGTCAATCAGCTGAAGCCACGTAGCTCAGTG
>JAGKTI010029335.1:0-12687 GCA_018397915.1 Birgus latro | reverse complement strand
AATCAGACACTAAACTTACTGTGAATTGACATTCCTAGTGAGAAACTGTGTATGTTACCATCAGACACTACATCCTGTACATTGTATTTTGAGATATCTACTAATGCCTATATATTATCTACACTTTATGTGCAGTACCCCTTCTTATTTTGGGAGTGTTTTCCGGTCATTCTGCCATATTTTGACATCAAAGCGTACATAGGATTATCCAAAATAAGTTTCAACACCAAGAGAACTATGAAAAAAAAAATGAAAAGCAAAAATCACCCTACCTTTACATTACCATAGCTAGCTATATAAAGTAGCTACCCCTCCTAATTTTTGCCTGTTTTCAGGTCAATCTGCCATATTTAGAGATCAAAACACATAAAGGAATATCCAAAATAATGCTAAACACCAAGAAAACCATGAAAAAAAAAATTAAAACCAAAAAACACCCTACCTATACACTACTGTATGTACAGTACCCCTCCTAATTTTGCACTGTTTTCAGGTAATTCTGCCATATTTTGACATCAAAACACACATAGGAATATCCAAAATAATGCTAAACACCAAGAAAACCATGAAAAAAAAATGAAAACAAAAAAAAACACCCTACCTATACACTACTGTATGTACAGTACCCTTCCTAATTTTGGCACTGTTTTCCAGTCATTCTGCCATATTGAGACAACAAAACACACATACGATTATCCATATTAATGCTGTACATCGAGAAAACAATGCATAAACAACAAAAATTTTAAAAAATCTGAAGACAGTTCAAAAATCAGTTCTCTGTGATGAGTGATTGCTCCCGGGGGTCAAAAAAAAATCCAAGGCCACATATGCCACCGGAAATTGTTTATATTGGTATAAATGGTATACCATCATTTTCACTGTTGTTTATACTACAGTATAAGATAAGCTAATAAAAACACATAAATCTTATAGGTAAAGGTACAGAAATGCAGTGAGAATAAAGCATTCAAGAGTAAAACTTCCCTCATATAACTTCCCACCATCCTAGTGCAAAATTTTGCATGAACCTTTCACAAGTTAAGCACATGTCTAGACGCAGAATTTCATGAGCTTTCTCGTGGATTTTGTGGAATTTTGATATGACCAATAGTGGTCAAATAAATTTAAAAAAAATTAAAAACCAACGAGTCAGTGTTATCACCACGGAGGAGAGTAAGGACTAAGGGAGTAAGAGGGGAGCTGGGAGGGTATGGAGGAGGGATAGGAGGGGGGAAGAAGCAAGGCTGTGGACAGGATTTTGACCCTTCTGTCATGAGGCGGACGGACGCTTTTACTGAATATTTACTCATGGCACGTGGTCTGTTAAGGCGCTGTCACACTGGGACAAAAATGGCTAACAAGCAAGCCAAAACAGCTAGCAGAGTCGAGTGCCCATCACATTCGTGTGTTTTTGCGAGCCGAAACAACTAACAGTGACATCTGCCTTGGCACCGCGTGGTCATTTGTTAACAAACCACCACGGAGTACCCCCGCCTTTTTCCTCAGTTTCTGCAACTGCCTCACGTACTTTAGCAACTCCAGAGCCACAAAGCAGTCTACTAGAGTTTTCCTTGCTGCAGGATCCATATCGAATACTGGTCACAATCTGATTTCCACTTGCTGTTTGGAAACAAAGCAGACAGCCTCCGCAGTGGGTCACCAGTGTCCAAATACTGATTTAATGTCACAAGAAAAAACAGAAATGAATAAAAAACACGAATCAAATTATTTTTACTTAACAATCTTAGTTACAGTTTCCTTCTGTGAATAACAAAATATTTTCTCACCAGTTACAAAATTAACATAGACTCATTTTGAGTTCTAATCCCACCAACAAGCTGTGAGTGAAAATTGTTATCCATTTCGCTTCGCAAGCGAAATCTCGCTCACTGTGAGTCAGTTTGGCTAGCAGCTCACAAAACTGGCTCACATGTTAGCCACTTTTGTCCCAATGTGACAGCATCCTCAGACACCCTGTGGCTATGCAGATACACAACTCACGTGACCGGGGGACTTTGGACATTTGGTACAGAGGCGGATGGCCGCTGTCACCGAACATGTACATGGCTTGCAGTCAGCGTTACAATCTCAGTGACAGTTAGGAAAGACTTCGCCCAGTGGTTGTGACTTTGAACATTCGGTGGGGATCCGTACCAACGTTCTGACACCACTTGTGGGTTAGTCATATTACTCGGGCGCCGGGGGTTCTTTGGGGGTGATCAGACGAGAGCACGACTTTGACCATTCAGTACAGGGGGCCGAGGGATATTTTAGCTCTGGTTGTGGGTTACGGTCCGCTTCCTGCTCACTGCTTGAGCCCAGCGGCCACGATACTGAACGTTTGAACATGTCGGCTGGCTGGCCGAACTTCTCGGGGACTTATGTCTGGATAATAGAAAGTAAATTCAAATAATGGTTTAATAGAGTCAAGGTCCAGCATGAAGATAATGAACACTCCGGAAAAATGAGGGACTACTGTAGTCCAAAAAATGTGGAAGGGCACGTGCTTTCCAATGATGCAATCAGATTTTATAAAACCTGGTGGTAATAGTTCTCCAAAGGTTTGCGAAACCCAAAAATATGTCTGAAAAATGTGCAAAAATGTATAGTGTTTACATTCTTCTTCTTACTGTGTCATGAATGTTTACAGATGCAGTTTTTTGTGTTATTTGTGATCTGAAGCAAAATAAGAACTGAATTTTGCCCTCATAAATATATATACGGTAACCACATTATATAGGCTACAGTAAAAAGATGTCATTATCTGCTATTAATTGTACAGTACTACCTTCACATATCTCTATACAGCTACTGTAAATCAACACTCTCCCATAATTATTTCCTATTGAATTTTAAATCCAATCAACCTAGCCTGCGGCTTTCTTACGGTACTTTAGGACCAATAGCTTTCTCAGTGATGTACTGTATTTCTTTGTGTAATGTACCCTAATGATACTGTAACATGGTGATTCAAGTGTTCTTAATTTGTGAACAGAACTGGCCTCAATGAAGGTGTCAAATATGTGGATGTTTAGATAATTAAATAGCTATTCTCTGTATGGTAATACGGTGTGAGATGTGTAACACAGCTGTGGAAATAACTAGTGACATTGGTGGATATCTTAAGAAATTCTTTTTGTTCTTTTGCAAAATCTGAAGGCATTTCTGTTTCATGACAGATTTCAACTAGCTACACTCAACTGCATTGAGAAGGCCTCCCTTTCTCTCTTGTCAATAAAGTACTCAAATACCTATTGCCTTTAGATGCTGATGCCAATGCTTCTTGACAAAGCATTTTTTTTATAGATATAAATATAGGAAATTAGTGACATCGAAGCACTCAGCTCTCTTTCTCGTCTTTGAACACCTACTTTTTGGAATTTTTTATATGCAATGCGAATATCCTTCATGCTGCACGAATGTAATCAGGTGTATTGTGTTGATCAGAAATCTTTAGAATTAGCAATAAGATGTACAGCAAAACCTCAATAAGTCGGCCTTGCAGAAGGCGGAATTTTCCAGCAAGTCAAACTCTGACCGAAGTGTGACTTAGTGTTTATTTAAAGGGTTACATTTTAGTTTCTTATATTCCAAGTGCTACATTTTAGTTTCTTATATTCCAAGTGCTACATTTTAGTTTCTTATATTCCAAGTGCTACATTTTAGTTTATATTCCAAGGATTATATTCCAAGGATTGTGGAAAGTATTAAGAATATTTGGAGTGGATGGGAAGTTGTTGAAGGCAGTGAAGAGTATGTACGAGGGTGCTAAGGCTGCAGTGCGTGTGGATGGCAAACCGAGTGAATTTTTCCATTTGAAGGTTGGTTTGAAACAAGGATGTGTCATGTCTCCATGGTTGTTCAATCTGTACATGGATGGGGTTATAAAAGAGATACAAGGTCAGGCAGTGGATGTTGGAGCGGCTCTAGTGAGAGAGGGCAGTGTGTGGAAACTCCCTGTACTGTTGTTTGCAGATGATGCTGTGTTGTTGAGCGAAGACGAAGGGGAGCTGCAAGGCTTGGTAGATGAGTTTGGGAGAGTGTGTAAGAAACGGAATCTAAAGGGGAAAGTAGGGAAGAGTAAAGTGATGGTCTTCGACAGAAGTGAAGCCAGTGAATGTACAGTGAGATTGAATGGGGAGGATATGGAGAATGTGAGTGCATTTAAGTACTAGGGTAGTGTGATGAGTAAGGATGGAAGTCTGGAGGGTGAAGTGCTTGAAAGGGTGCAGCAGGGAAGGAAGGTTGCTGGTTCGTCGAAAGCAGTGATAAGAAACAGGAAGGTGAGCATGGAAGTGAAAAAGTTGTTACATGACAATATTGTGATACCAACTCTAACATATGGAAGTGAAGCTTGGACCCTGTTGGAAGGAGAGAAGTCAAGAGTGAGAGCAGTGGAAATGAGTTATTTGAGAGGAGCATGTGGAGCCACATGGAGAGACAGACTAACAAATGAGGAAGTGAAGGAGCGTTGTGGTGTGGTTGTGAACGTGATAGGAAGCTTTAGGAGAAACACGTTAAGGTGGTTTGGGCATGTGGGGAGGATGGAGAGTGAAAGACTGACGATGAGAGTGTATGTGAGTGAGGTGGCGGGGGCGAGAGGGAGAGGGAGGCCGAGGATGAGATGGAGGAATGGAGTGGAGAGGTACATGAGAGAGGGGGGTGTGAGTTGGGAGCGGGGTGGTGAAATGGCGGGGGACAGAGCGACATGGCAGATTTGTTTGTGGCCACCCCGTGCGGGATTGAGGCGTCTGGCAATAGATAGATAGATATTCCAAGTGTTACAATTTAGTTTAAATGAATGTAAAATGAGGTCAGTAAATGCAAAACTTTATGTAATTATGTGACTATTGCACCCCTCCACCTATCCCACCTATGCAACCTCCCATCCCAGCCCAGCCTATGACATGCACTGAATTGTTTTTATTGTTTTTTTTTTTTGCTTTATAAATGCTTCTTTAGTCTAGTGTTAATAAACAAGTAATCACATATAATTTCCAACTACTGGGGGTGGGGGTAATACTGCACAGGTTTTTTGGCAATGTCAGGACCAACTTGACTAGTCCTAGGCTCCTATGCTTCTCATGGGGCAACACAGGACTGGATGGAACTTCCAATTAAGTCAGAAAATTTGGTACGCCGAACTACCCTAGAGCCTCATATGCCAGTAGTTCGAATTATGATGGGTTTACTATAGTTCTTATGTTGTGAAATGTAATGTCATCTCTCTTTGATGAATTACTGTTCCCATTTTTGCATCTGTAAGCTGCACAGTGGAGCATGGCGCTATATTTTCTGAACTCATCAACTGATTTCAAAGGATGCAGGTATCAGGCAGGGTGTTTTAACATAGCTGCCACTATAGCCTACCAGCACTGCCTTGGCGGCAGACCAACAAACTGCATGGCGCAACCAATGAGACAGCTCCTCGATGTGTATGAAGTACGACTTTTTGTCAGGCAATTTTTGTACAAGCCAGGATGATGTGTTCCACAGTTAAAACACAACATGCCAGGTATTGAGAGGGCATGTTCATTCACAGACAGGCACAAAAAAAGTTTGTTGCAGTGCATGTGTCAGAACATAGGCCCACTGCATCAACCTGCTGCAGATCAACAGGTAGGTCAAGTTTTTACCAATCTCAGCAAGCTCTGAAAATCTGGTAGAATCTAACTAAACATCACGGGATGTAAAATACAGACATACCCCGGTTTAACGAAGCAATTGGTTCAGTAAAAACCCATTGCTAAGCGTGGTATCGTATCTCGGGGGAGATTTAACATGTAAAGTATAGCCTTGGATTTCCCCCTTAACCAAGTCCTAAACCCACACAAATGTGTCCAGAAAAAAGTTTAAAGCCAATCTAAATAGCCTAAAGGCTATAAAAGAAGCTAACCTAAGCCTAAAACCAAAGCCTGTCTCGCTTGCACCAAGTCAAGGTCACCGAAGAATGTGATCTCCAACTTGTATTCAAGCTCGGTAGAGAAGAAGCAGCAGTACTGTGTACAATCCCACCATCAGATGGTCCAGGACAATTAAATAAACATCTGTTATGAATAATAATAATGCACGAATGACAGAGAATCATCCTGAGCTTCTTTATTTTCTTCTCTCCTATTTTCCAGCATCTATTCACAAATTCCTTTGTATTTTCACAGTGTTTTCCCTTGAATGGCCCTAATGTAAACACATGATTTACTGATTGATGATGCGATTGTGACAGCTTTTTCAACAGCCCCTCTTTATGTTGTTTCAGCTAATGTTCTGGTTGCTGAGCTCCTTTATTTTCTTGTCTCTTATTTTCCAACAATTATTTAGAAATTCCTTTTGTATTTTCATAGAGTTTTTCCTTGAAAGAGTGCAAATGTAAACACATGATTTATCGATGTCACAGTTTTCATCAATGCATGAAATATTTACTCCCTCAGGTTTTCATAATTGTTAACGTTTATTTAAAAATACAGTAAAAGTTTTCTCATTCACCATCTTCGGGACCAAGCAGGTGCCAAAAAAGCAGAAACTGCCGAATAACCAGGAAAACCTGCCAAAAAATTTCTAGTACTCATGGTTGGTCACCCCAATACAATAATAGTGTCTAGCAAGTATTACTGGTCAACCCTAAACACTAAATATTCAATAAGCAACTAATATTTAATGTACTTAACAATGCAATACACATGAATTTACCTTACCCTAGGTGTATTTACATACGTACACAATAAAATTGCACAACAAAGTTTCCAAACTATCAAAAGATTCTGCTTACAAAGCCACACACTCACAAGTCATGATGGCCCATTGGCCATGCAGTGTTGGCGAGCAGAAATCTTCAAAAGCACTAGGCTTAACTTTAAAATGCTAAGCTATAGGTGAACTTCAAATTTTTGCACAATATTATATTCCAAAATGCGCTAGATATAGAAGAAAATATAATATTTATGGGCGCTAAATTATGATGAAAAGCACTAGATAATGCACCAACAGTGTCAAACTGACAACTATGGGTGCACAGGTACCAGCGACAAAATGGCAAACCCGTCCTGGGTGCCGATCAGCTCAGCATATGTGCCGGAAAAGCAGAGAACTTTCATGATGGGAGTATTTATGAAAACTAATGAAAGCCTGGAAATGCTGTAAGACCAAATGCTGAATGAGAGGACTTTCACTGTATTATTATGTATTCCATGATGGGATAATGACAATTTAATGTTCAAGCATGAAATATTCTTTGCTGAGTTGCCTAGCTGTCCGCGCTGTTTAGTACCTCGTCTGATGGGCAAGAACCCGTACCTCAAATGACAGTGTTCACTCCACCTATGACTAAGACACATTAATCTAAGTCTAGAAACAGTTAATTAATCAACCTAAACACATATCCCACACCAAGCCCTCTTCCTCCCATCATCCCCAGACATCACCTTCTGCTCCCCAAACCTCACCCCCACAACATCCTGGAGAGTGATCAGAACCCTAGACTCAGACCACCTCCCAATCATCATCACTACCAAAACCAGAATCACCCCAGCTGGCCACAGACACACATACACTAATTACAAGAGAGCCAACTGGGAGGCCTTCATGGCTGAAACAGAACAACACTTTGAAACATTAAACAGTACATCCATCACAAACATCAACAACGCTGTACACACTTTCAATAAACAAAACACAGACAAAAGACACATCCCTAGAGGCAACAGAAAAAGACATAACCCCAACTTCACACCAGAAATTCAAGGCCTCATCACACAACGGGACACTACAACACTCCCCAACACCCCATACACATGACACAGTACAACAAATACAAGAACTCAAACTCAAATAAACAATAAAATATCAGAACAGCAAACAGTAAATTGGAATAATTATCTCCAAACACTTGATCACAAAACAAACACCAGCAAACTCTACAAAACACTAAACAGCATCACACTCTCCAAAGGCAACACTACACAATCACATGCTGCCATCACAACAACAGACACCATACCTTCAAACAAACAAACAAGAAAACACTCTCATCAATCACTCTTCACATGTCAGCCAACTTTGCCCCCATCGTGGCGACCGATGTATCATCTGACGTAGGAGACAGTTCCCCACATACCCAGACTTTGCATCTTTCACTCACAACCAAACGAAGCACATCATCAGCAACCTCAAGCACTCGTCTGCCTGTGGAATACCCCCAAACCCAGCAAAGGCCCCACGCTGCCTTCCTCACACCGCCCCATCACACTCCTCTGCACCCCCTCCAAAGTCACTGAAAGACTGGTACTACAACTAGTTACACCTCACACCCCCCTAGCCCCATTACAATATGGTTTTAGGCCACTACACTCCACAAACACTCTTCTTCCAGACCTTACACAGAGAGTTTTTGATGGCATGAATTCCACTAAGCCACCACACAGAACACTCCTTGTCACACAAGACATTAGTAAAGCTTCTGATTCCATCCCCCACCACAACCTCACAAACAAAATATTCAACACAAACATGCACAATAACACAAAAAGATGGCTGGCAAACTACTTAGCAGACAGATGTGCACATGGTGACATGTAGAGGTGTTGGTATGTACGAGGACTGCTGGGCCTTGATAGCAGGCTGTGAAGCCTATGCCCAAAGTCGAACACATAAAAAAAAAAAAACATGTAACTTTTGCTGGTCAGTCTTCGAACATCAGAAACTTCACAAATGGCATCCCCCAAGGATCTGTTTTGTCCCCTACACTCTTTAATCTATACATGCACAACATACCCACACCCCACAGATACACATAGCTTCCTATGCGGATGACATAACACTTACTTGTACACACCAAAATGTAAACACAGCCACACACATCCTCCAACCTTACCTCAACACACTACACGAATGGTTCACTACAAATGCACTCAAAATAGCCCCAACCAAATCTACAGTGACCCTTCTCACAAACTGGACAGCAGAACACAGTCACATCCCACACCTCACCATAAACAACACTCCCCTACCACACACACACACACAAAATCCTTTGTGTAACATATATCACTGTCATTTAAACAACACATCACAAACATCAAAAATAAATTAACACCTAGACTCAATGCCCTGAGGTCACTTGCCCATACAACATTTGGACACAACAAAGAAACCACCACCACAGTATACAAACAATATATACGTTCAGTGATGAATTATGCAAGCCCTGCCTGGGCTCCTAACTTCACTAAAACACACTATAACACTCTTCAGACCATACAAAACAAGGCCCTAAAAATAATCAAAGGCTGCACAGCTACTACACCTACAGACCACCTACACCAAGAAACCAAAGTCCTCAAAGTCAAGGATCATCTAGACATGAGAGGCACCCAAGTTCTTGCTGCAGCCTCTACAAACCCGCAATATCCACTACACTACATGGCAGCACATCCACACACACCAAGGAACATCAAAACAACACCCAGCACACTATATCATACACAAATACTGTCATCTCTTCCTCCCTGCCCACCTCAGACCAGCTTCCAGAAGCATATCAATACTCAAATCACTCGCCACTCCATTCAGTCACTTAAAGACAACACACAGCTGCATGGACGGTCTCCCGATATCCATCCTTCTGAATCCTAACTCCCTCGTGAGGACAGGGTCCACCTGGCCAGGCTGAGATGTGGGCATCATCCAGCCCTCTTAAGTTCTCAGAAGAGGCTGGATGACTCTGTCGCTGACGCCTGTCCAGGATGTAACACAGCACTCCACACTATTAAGCACATCATGGAAGACTGCACTGCACACAATCACCTACGCCAACAACACAACATACACTCCTTGAAAGCTCTGTGGGAGAGCCCGGTCTCAGCCATGGCCTTCCTTAGGGATTCGGGGCTGTTCGGCCAGAAAGCCTGGGGAACAACTACTACCTAAACACAAAATTTGTCTAAAATAACATCAAAATCAGAAAAAGAAAAAAAATCAAAACCCATCGCAAAACCGGGGATAAGCCGACGATAGGCCCAGTAGGGTGGTATTTCTACCCCCATCACTATTCCACGGTATCACATCTAGAGGTATCATAAATTAAGGTTTGCCAGCAGGCTACATGAGACATGACTCATGCAGGTGGTAGCTAGTTCACTTGTTAAAAAAGCCAACAAACCTTGATTTCATGGAAATGTACTGATAATACTGAATACTGCATACAGTATTAAAAAAAAAAAAAATCCTATTTTTATGAAGAACAAAAATATTTTCCTTGCAGCCCAAGAATGTCTTATGTACTTTATGTATAATATATAATAATATTTGTCCAATGGACAATTTAAACTACTTCATGTGCAAATCAACTTCTACTCCCATTTTTACCGTTTCAAAAAATATAATCACAAACATAGCTACTGTGTTCAGTAAGATTTGCCTATTTTGTGCAACATACTTTAGATATGTATGATATGTAAATCACAGTACCCAATTTTATTTCAGGGGGACCCAACTACATTCTCCCAATTAGGCTACCTGAGATTTCAGGGGGACCCAACTACATTCTCCCAATTAGGCTACCTGAGATGGGCTTGAGGTACGGTAAGGGGTTCTAGGACTACAGAGTGGAGAGCTTGTCGTCTCTACCATCTGATTAGGACCTCATCTCTGAATCCATCAAGGCCATCAGAAACCACACATTTTGCACCATCACCACTGGCAGATATCAGCTCAGATGCATAATAATGTTTTTTTTTTTTTTGGCCAAAAATGTACAATAACGGCAGAGTGCAGATTTTCATCTAGCAGTGATAATGAAAATTGCTATAAATAAGTGCACAGTAACCAAGGGATCACTGTGACATAAAAGATTGGTGGCTGCGGGCAGACGAGGCAGCAAGGGTGCTAAAGGCAACATATCCATGGGTCACAGTAGGGTAGCAGCTACTGCTATATTGTGCTTTAAGGAGCTAATGTATGGTTTAGGATCACATAAGATTGGTGAATGGAAAGTGAGAAAAAAATAAAAAAAATCTTGACATCTATGTGAATAAACGTGACCTGGTAGATGAAACAATGTGGGTCTCTGGTAGAGTAATATCAACACCTAGTCAACAATGTAAAAAAAATAACAGGAAAAATGAGGTGGCAACCAAAACTGAAACTAATAAATCAATCTGAATCAGTAGTCACAAAAGACTGGAAAAAAAATGTAGAGCTTTCCCTTATTAGCAAGGGAGGACCTCTGTCTGTAGCTTAGAAAAATTGGGAACTTTTATGCTTCATGCATGCAAAGTGATGCTGTTGGGGAGCAAAACATGAGTGAAATACATACAAACCTAAATACAGTATGTGAGAGTACTGGGTGAAGCACATAGCTACACACCTTAATGTGTGACACTACAGTAACTGAGTGAAGCACATGTAAACCTGAATGTGAGAATACAGTAACTGAGTGAAGCACATACAAACCTGAATGTGTAAGAATACAGTAACTGGGTGGAGTACATACAGACCTAAATGTCTGAGAGTACAGTAACTGTGTGAAGCACATACAGACCTGAATGTGAGGAGTACAGTAACTGGGTGAAGCACATACATACCTGAATGTATAGAGTACAGTAACTGGGTCAAGCATATAGACCTGAATGTGTGGAGTACAGTAGCCTAATTGGGTCAAGCATAAAGACCTGAATGTGTTGAGAACAGTAACTGGGTGAAGCACATACAGCCCTGAATGTGTAGAGTACGGTAATTGGGTCAAGCATATAGGCCTGAATGTGTAGAGTACAGTAACTGGATGAAGCACATACAGACATGAATGCGCAGAGTACAGTAACTGGGTGAAACACATACAGACCTGAATGTGTAAAGTATAGTAACTGGGTGAAACACATACAGACCAGAATGTGTAGAGTACAGTAACTGGGTGAAGCACATACAGTAGCCTACTGTACAGTAGCTAACTGAGTGAAGCATACACTGGAACAGACCTTAATGTGTGAGAGCACAGTAAATGAGTGAAGCACATACAGACCTAAATGTGTGAGAGCACAGTAAATGAGTGAAGCACATACCGACCTGAATGTGTGAAAGCACAGTAACTGGGTGAAGCACATACAGACCTGAATGTGTGAGAGCACATTAACTGGCTGAAGCACATACAGACCCAAATGAGTAGAGTACAGCAACTGAGTGACGCACATGCAGACCCAAATGTGTGAGGGCATAGTAACTGGGATGAAACATTTTACAGACCCAAATATTGAGAGTAGCTATAGTAACTGGGTAAAGCACAAACAGAATTGAATGTGCACAGTAACTGGGTGAAGTACATACAGAACTGAATGTGTGAAAGTACAGTAACTGGATGAAGGACATACAAAACTGAAAGCGTAAGAGTACTGTACAATAAATTTGTTATCACCATTATTCTTGTTCCTGCTCATAATCGACCTGGTTATTCTGGGAATGTTCTATAAAAGGTTTACATGTTGTCATCACACTTGAAAACCTTCACCACGGCAGATGTTAACAAGCATCGGAATCTAGCAAAAAGAAAGAAAGAAAGAAAAAATGCTTGCAATGTTCATAGCTGTCATGACAGGTATGATCGCAACTAGCCTATGGTAGGTTAACTTTGCTTTCGCTAAACATTCACCAGGTTGTCAAAGATGTTCAAAATCTGGGAGAAAACACTAAAACTGAAGG
>JAGKTI010029334.1:0-12687 GCA_018397915.1 Birgus latro | reverse complement strand
CTATCTTTCTATCTATCTATCTAGTGTATATGCAATTACAGCAGGACATTAGGTGGGCGGGGTTCGTTGTACCAACATCATGTACCTTCAATTCGATGGTGTAATTTGTAATTTATTCTTGCTACCACCAGACGATTTTACTCAGCTAAGAGTCCCCTAGTAGAGCAGGAGTTAACGTAGACGATACCCAACCCCTCCAGTTCCAGAAGTCTGCCCTAAGCTGCAAAAAACCGTCTGCAGATACGAAAAAAAAAAAAAAATAAGATGAGACTGACCAGAGTCCAACGGCCCGGGTCTCTGCTACCCTGGCACGGAATTCAGTTGTGCCACTATCATCACCTTTTATTAATTATCAATTCATTATCATCATCACCATCACCATCACCACTTGATATCACCATCACAGGCTACGGGGCCCTAAATAAATTAAAACAAGTTTGTTTTATCGCAATCATTTTCTTTACAATCATTATCATCATCAAGATATTCATTCACAGAATTATCATCATCAGAACTAGACTACATCATCACCACCACCATCCCTGTCAGCTTCATTAGATCTGAGACACCATTATGAATCGTCCACCTTAACTTTGCAGCTAACTTATTTTAATTCCTTCTTTTTTATTTCCCTAATTTTCGTTTTTATTTTTGCTTCTCTGTCTCGCAGTCAATGTGTCTCCCCCTTTACTCTCTTTTGTTATTTCTGTCTTTTTGTATTTTTTTTACATACTATTTACCCTTCTCTTACTCTTTTCTTGTTTGCCCCTCCCCTATTTTACTTTCTATCTCTACAATGTAAAATCATCACAAGCTCTAAGAGAGGTAGAAGTCGAGAAGAAGTAAGGTTGGGCGACCTAGGACTCTGCTATAGGTGCATCCAATTAACACCTTTGTCATCTATGCTTCATTTTCATTTTTTTCCTTTCTGTCTTTCCGTCTTCTATATTTCGCTCTGTCATATTATCTTTCTCCTTTTCGCTTTGTTTCTTTCTTTTGTTCATTCCCTTCTTTTATAATTTTCTCTCATTTTCATTCCGTCTGTCTCTTTGCTCTTTCCTACTCTATTCTTTTTTCTTATATACGCCATTACTTTATATCTTTTTTATTTCTTTTTTAATGTATTACAGCAATGAAACCACAAGAGCAAAAAAGGCAAGGTGAGGTAAGGTGGAGCGACCTGGGACTAATAAAGGTGTCTGGAACATTATCTTACTTTGGTTAGCTTTCCATCTGATTTTCCCCTCTCATTTACTTCTTTCTTTCTTTTTTTCTCTTCTTCCGTTTATACTGCCTTTGCATCTTGTTTTAAGTTATTCCGTTTATTTTCATTTCTTTCCTTTTTTCTTATTTCTCTCCTTCATATTTTTTACTCTTTTCTTTTTTACCGTCTTAATCCGCTTCCCATCATACTTTATCCTTTACGTGCCACAGTCATATCTTTTTTCTAATGTTAATTTTCTCTTTTTTTTCCATTTTATTATTTTCATTTACTGTTACTTGCTTGTTTCTCATTTTCATTTTTGCCTCTTTTTCCTCTGCATGTTTCCTGTTTCCTTTCTCCATTAAATGACAATAGTACAACCTACAGGACAAGTTGGAGGCGAGATGGAGAAAGGTTAGTGTCATCAGTCATCCGTGTGAACACTGCCACCAGCACCACCAAAATTATCATCATTATCAGAACAATTATCGTAACTAGCATCAAAATGAACCTTAATCACGTTCATCAACACTAATTCTACCACCGTCACCACCACCAGCATCATGAGCGTCACCATCACCATCACATCATCATCACCATCATATCTGTCACCACCATCACCATTACTTACCTTAGATCAATGCCACCACTATATTACATCATCACCAGCTACAAGAGAGGTAGGAGACAAGATGGAGTAAGGTGGATCGGCCTGAGACTCTACCACAGGTGTACCGAGTTCATCCCACACCCGTAGTCTCCTTTTCATTCATACATTCGCCCTCACCTTCTGTATTACCTGTCCTACCTGTAACCTGCATTTTCCATTTTCTTTCCTTCTGTCTTATTTGTTGCTTTTCTCCCTCTATTTCCTTCTCCTTCCTTCGTTGCTGATGGGACTATAAATGAGTGTAGAATGATCTTTCGAAACTCTGAGATTTTTTAGGCGATCAAACTACAGCAGGACTACGTGCATTCCGTAAGAGTCACACTTCCTCTCCTGTCATTCTTCCCTCCGAACATAAAACAATAGAAAGCATCAGAATAATAAAATATTTCATATTCGGCCGAGATTCATCACAGGATGAGGTGTAGAAATCAAAACAAGAAGTTGAATGGGTATGGAAAATGAGTATGTGAGGACGCGAGGTATGGAAACTGAGGAAGGTAAGAAACTGAGAAGAGATCCCAGTACGTAAATGACTCATGTACTGACTCGGGACAAATTAAAAAATATGATCATATCATCATCATCACCTTGAACAGACACCAACTCCGTCATATTTGTGACTTATATGTGAGTTGAACTGGATCTTAAACAACGAAAATGAAAACCAAATCTAAACCAACTAACATACGGTAGCCAGTGAAACGAGTCTCCTACACCACTCTCTGGTTATTTGATAATCTTACCTCCATCCCACATGCTCAGGCCTACGTCTTCAAAACAAATGCGTGTTTAATACAATAATGACCCTTTGGTGATGGTTGTTTGCAAAAGATTAAAGTCATCAAATACCAAGGTAAAAAAGTTTAATAAACTCTAGCAATAGAGTATTAGTTTGTAATATTAGTTTTCCTTTAAAACTTTGTCCTTCAGTTGCGTCAGAGGTCACCCCTCCCTCCTTACTATGGGAGTGAAGCAGCTATGAGGGGAACGTGTGTGTGTGTGTGTGTGTGTGTGTGTGTGAAAAGCGATGTGAACGTTTGTGGAGTTATAAAAAAACCCTGATCGTAAACATGTACGTCAGTAGTGAGTTTAGCATTTCCTTTTTGCTTTATTTGGAAGAGGAATATTCAATATTTACTAGACAGAATATGAGATGTACAATACGTGAGTACCGGTATCATTATGACACTACCAACTTCACTATCATCATCATCATCAGCATAACTGTTTAGTGTTCATACAAACACAATTATTGTTATCAAATCTAACTTCCATCACTGTGGCCACCACCACCACTACCACCACCACCGCTACCACCACCATCGTCATCATCATCATCATCATCGTCATTAGATATAAGAGACGGAAGCCACCACTATATTACACCACAAGCTACAAGACAACTTGGAAACCAAAATATTAACACCAACATTGTCAACATTTCCGGCACCATCATCATCACCACCACCACCATCATCATAACTACTACCATCAACGCCGTTAACCACAACAGATCAAAGCCAACATCATCACAAGCCACAAGAGAGGTAGGAGGCGAGATGGACCAGGGTGAAGCGGCCTGGGGCTCTATTACAGGTGTACTGAGTTCAAACCTTTACCTGATGGCTGACTCCACTCCATTTTATTCTCTCTCTCTCTCTCTCTCTCTCTCTCTCTCTCTCTCTCTCTCTCTCCATTTACTGTTTTCTCCTTGTCTCTCTCGTTCCCTTCCGTCTTCAGTTATTCTCCTTGTACCTTCTCCAATTTTTACTTACTTTACTTTCTCCCCTTCTTTTCTTTTTTCTTTGTTTTGTTTTCTTTTTTCTCGCTTTCTCTTGCATCTATCTCCTTTCCTTTTATTCGTATTGTTTTGCTTCCGTCTTTCTTTCCTCTATATATTACTTTCTTTTTTCATTTTCATGTCATTACTGTGTTCTCTATTCAACATCCTGTATATTTACCTGACTTTGCTAAACTAACTTTCTTTCTCAGGCTGCCATGACTCACTGTGAACTGAATAAAACCATTTGGCGTTGGTCGTAATAGAGTACCTGATCTGTAAATAAGACAAAGAGAAGACCAGAAGGAGCACTGAAGGAGTGCATCACCCACCCCCACCAACTGATCTAAGGACCCAATATTTGACCCGGCCCTCTGACATGCACCTTCCATTACCTCACGCTTGTTTCATTCCCGTTTCCTTTTCTTTTCAGTTCTAATTTTGTTATACTCCTTCCCTTTCATCCTATCTTCCCTTTGCTTTACTTTCTTTTTCTCCATTTATTTCCGCCGTCAGTCATTGTTCTTTTGTTCCTTCTCCTATCGCTTTTTCTTTTCATTTCCGTAAATTTCTTTGCTTTCTCCTGCATCGTAGTATAATCATTAAGCCACTAAAGAAGCAGGAGGCAAATGAGGTATGTCGAATGACCTGGGCTTTAATGAAGGCGTTTAAAGCGCAACCAATAAATGCCTCTCGCCCCTTTTTTTCTTTCTCATTTTTTTATTCCTTTCAATCTCGCTTTCTTTATTTATTCACTTATTTTGTTCAACATTCCTTCATTCGTTTTCCTTTCTTCTGCTTACTTATTTTATATTCCTCTCTCGCCTTCATATTCTATTAAGCCCATCATTTTTTAAAATTTCTCCTGTCTCCCATTCTTTGATATTTTTATTGAATCATTTACCTAATGTTTTTCCTTCTCGTTTTATTTCTTTCTTTATTATTTCCTGCCGTTGATACTTTCTTTCTTACTTCCGCCTTTATCCTCTTTCTTTGTCCACTATAATTCAGGAACACAAGCTACCAGGGAAGCAGGAGACGAGTGGAAAGAAGACTGCCATCATTATATTTACTTACTGGACATCACCACAACTACTGCAACCAGCACCACACCAGCATTGTCACCATCATCATCATCGTCAGCAGCAGCAGCACCACCACCACCATCTCCATATTATTATCATTATTCCTAACTTTGCTAACCTATACCATGGTCGTAAGCCACAAAACAGGTAGGAGGTGTGATAAGATGGAGCGCCTGGGACTCTATTACATGTGTACCGAGTTAATACCTTTGCCATTTAGACAACTTTCTTTCTCCATATTTTCTCTCCCTCTTCTTAGCTTCATGTTTTGTTTCATATTTCTCCTTTTCATTTGCTTCCTTCTCTGTTAATATTTTTTCCTTACCTCCTTTCTTCTGTGTCCTTTCCTGTCATTGTGTCCTTTATTTCCTTTTTGTCCTTTCATTTATATTCATTCTTTTTTGCATCAATAACTCTTCATTTTCTTCTCCTTTTCATACTTTTTTTCTTTTTCTTTTCTTTCACCTTTTCCCTTTTGTCTATCCATTCTCTTCTTTCTCACTTTTTCCTCTCTTCACTATGTTACAGCAGTCAGGAGCCAAGGTGAAGTTAGGTGGGGCGGCCTGGTACTCCAATGAAGGTGTCTTTGGTTTGACGATCGCTTTTGCTTGGCGTTCCTCATTTGTCTATTCCTCCTCATGTCCTTTTTCTCTCATTCTTTTTTCGTTTATACTCGTTATATTTGTGATTTCTGTTATGTCTTCACTTTTTCTTCCTCTTCTCTCTAATATTTTTGCCTTTCTCTATTTGATCTTTCTTCGTCAGTTTATCCTTTTACTTTGTCCTTTCATATCTTCCTTTTGTTGTTATTTTCCACATTGACTTTCATTTTTAAATCCCAATGTTTTTTGTATTTATCCATTACTTCTCATTTATTTTCTTTCTTATACATTCGTCCTCCTTTGTTTCTGTATTATATTACAGCATCACAAGCTACAGGAGAGGTAGGAGACAAGACGGTGTAAGGCGGGGGGGCCTGGGACTAATATAGGTGTACTGAGTTTTATCCCCAGATTTGTCCGGTCTCCTTTTCTCTCCTTCCCTTGTTCTGCTTTAAATCTCTCCTTCTTTCTTTTCTTTCTGTATCATTCATTTTTTCCATCTGCATTTCCACTTTTCGTTCTTTGTCCCCCTTTTCTTTATTTTCCCTTCTTTCTCCACAATATAACAGCTTCATAGTCTACAAGAGAGGTAGCAGGTGAGGTGAAGTATAACGCGATAAGAAGTAAAGGTATCATCAGTGCTAACCTACTGGACATAAACATAATCATCACCATCATCATTGTCCAAAACTATATTATTATCCTCTATCAAAACTAACTTAAATAACCATCACAATAATTGCTATCATCATCAGCATCACAACTAACCTAAATAACCATCACCACCGCCACCATCATCAACATCATGACTGTCATCACCACCACCAACATCTACATTGTATCAGTGTCAGGTCTACATTACAGAACTATAAGCTACAAGACAGGCAGGAGGCGACATGAAGTATGGTGTAGGGGCCTGGGACTCTACAACTGGTGTACCCAGATCAAACCTTCACCCGTCACAGATAAGCCCTACTTTTCTATATGTCTCTCTCTCATTGCTTTAACTTTCTTATTTCTGTCTGTTTTTCTTTTTGCCTTAATGTTTTCCATTCTTTCTCGTCTCTTTCGCTTTTTCATTCTTGTCTTGTTTCATATACTTACTCTTTCTTTCTTTCTCATTTTCGTGTCAGTAGTATGCTGTCCAGGCAACAGCCAGTATATTTGCTTGAATTGGGTAAATTTACGTTGATTCCCAGGATGCCATGACACGCTCTGAACTGAATACAATCGTTTGGCGGCAGCTGCAGTACAATACTACATCTGTGAACAAAGTAAAATATATACAACGAAGCAATAATAAAGACATTCAGTGAGATAAAGAGTAAGGATGAAAATATTACACACCATAACAGAGAGAGAGAGAGAGAGAGAGAGAGAGAGAGAGAGAGAGAGAGAGATCAGACGGTAAAGGTAAGACACACTATGACACTATAAATTATAATGAAAAGGTATGATAAGGGATGTCATAGGAGAGGGTGAGTATGATGAAGGGTGTAATATGAAGCATAATAAAAGATTTAACAAGTGAGTATTCTGAAGCAAGAAAATCAAATAGATGTTCATTATAGAAGCATATGGTAAGAGGAGGCCTAATAAGAGGCAGGATGGAAGAGTGGTAAGCTGGAGGCGATGAAGACCGGGATAGATCGACTCCCAACTCCAACTGGGTGGCCGAGGGCTCTGTGTATACGGTATTCTGCGCTTCCTTTTTATACAGTATATCTGTTTATGTATCTATTCGTCTCTCTCACCCTCTCTCATTCCCTCTCTCTCTCTGATATATTAATGCCCGACTACATTTCATTTTTTTTTTTCAGCAATATCTGTTGTTTTTATATACATGGTGTTACTGGTGTAGGTACCCCAGTTGTGTGATGGAAGTGAGAGAGGGAGATGATACGTGTAAAGCGAGCCACCGAGAAATCAGTTAATCCTTCCTATCGTGTTCTGACCTGGTGGGTCGGACAAAGGGTCATTCTGTGTACACAGCGGTCATAAAGGTTCACTGGAAATAGACTAGGAGATTATCACAAAGGTCCTATTTTTCAGTTTCACTGCTCCTGTCCCGTGAGAAAGTACAGTAAGCTTGTGAGAGGCGGAGCGTATTTTCAGAGTACGGCCAATCAAAATAGGCTAAATCTTTCTCTGCCTTTCTTGATGGCTTGTAATTGGCTATGGGTGAGCTGAATAAGGCCTCTCTTGGGTTATACGAAGTCTAGTACTGTTTGAGTGGCCGGAGATTATTATTCTAAACGCCTAATGGCTAAATAACCGAAAGGGGCGGAGAACCGACCTTTTATAAGCTCGATCAAGCAGAGAGAGCTCGCTTTTAAAGTTATTTTTTCACGAGACACATTCACACGTCTTTGTACAGTCATGTACTTTGTTTTTCACATTTTATTACACTTTCCCTCTTAGTTTCTCTTTGCTTAATACGTGACGTTAATTTCAAAAGACTTTGTTTTGCACCCTTAATAGTTTATTCACTACTCCATCTACACTTGTGTAATTTATTCACTTTCTCTCACCTATACTTGTGTGTGATTTATACTTGGTTTTTACCCTGTCTCCAAGCCGCTCGTGTTCGGTATCTGTGAGTATTTGTTTGTGTACCTACGCTCCACTGAGTTGTGATCTGGTTAGGTAAGAGTACCTAATTTATATTTGTATTATGCAGAGCTATATTTGTGTTTTTTTCTCTTTGTAAACCGAACCTGAAATCTGTATTCGGATGTGTGTGTTATAGTGTACAGTAAAGTTAATTTAGTTTTCGTGTGAACTTTACCTTATCCCTTTTGGTGATTAATTTAAGGGTTAAGAGTGCACCTTAATATACACGTCCGTAACAAAATTTGGCGACCTCATACCAGGATAGCTCTGCTGTGTATTAATAACTTTGGTCTCTATAACAATTTGGTGACCTTTTTCCAGGATTGCTCTGACATATTTATAACCTTTGCAAATACACAGAGCTTACTTTAATATGATCAGTGATAGTGATAGCCTACCCCAATCAAAGTGAAAACACTTAAGAAGCAACGAGCTTAAATTGCTTGCCCTGGCCTTCAGCGTGACAATTCCGGCCTCCATTAATAAAACTAGCTTACTTGATTTAGTGTTGGAAATCATGTTTGCACAAAGTGAGTCCCCCATTGCTAGTCCTGAGCCGGTTGATACTGCACAAGTTAACCCTGAGTCTTTATTATCGGAGACACCAGGACCCAGTGTTGTTTCTGTTCATGAGTCTAGTGACCAATTACAACTTGAGATAGCCAGACTTAAGCTGAGGGAATTTGAAATGCAAGCCCAGATGAGACAAAAGGAAATGGATCATGAATTCAGAATGAAGCAAGCTGATAGTTTACCTAGAGATAGTAGTTCATCTGGCAGTAGTTCATCTTTTGATGTTGCTAAGAACTTTAAGCTGGTCCCTCCCTTTAACGAGCAAGACGTCACTAGGTACTTTCATATGTTTGAAAAGGTGGCAGGTCGTCTCTCATGGCCAAAAAACTCGTGGACAGTACTGTTGCAGAGTGTTTTAAAAGGAAAGGCTCAAGAGGTTTATATTTCTTTATCAGTGAAGCAAAGCGCTAACTATGATTGTCTAAAAGAGGCCATTCTAAAATCATACGAACTCGTGCCAGAGACATATAGCCTTAAGTTTAGATCCACTTTTAAACAGAAAGATCAGACTCATGTGGAGTATGTTAGAATACTTACAGATTTATGTGACAATTGGTTACATGCTACGAATGTTAATTCTTTCCCAGAATTGAGGAAGTTAATTATCTTGGAGAGTTTTACTGATAAAATAGACAGGGATATTGCAACACACTTGGTGGAGAAGCAGGTAGATGCCCTAGATGAGGCTGCCTTTGTTGCTGATAATTATAGTATAATTCATAAGCATGAACGTAAGCCTCATTCATTTGCTAAGGGTAGGAGAGTGACCCAACTAGTTTTTGTGAACCCTTCTTCTGGTAAAGGCAAGTTGATGTTAAGTGACACTAGTGGAAATGTTGCATCCCCAGAGCATGTTAGTTCCAGGAAAGTAAGTGAGGACAGTGTTGCCAGAGGGTCAAGAAAAGGTGTCAGATTTTGCCAGTATTGCCAGAAAACGGGGCACTGGGAGGATTGGTGCTGGAAGAAACGAGGGAAAAGTTTTAATGTGAAACCTATTACTTTGGTAAACTCTTGGGGAGCTTTTGACACCAACAGTGAGCAGCGTTCCACAGTTATTGTTAGCGGTAGTCAGACACCACCCCAGCAAGTGCAAATTGTTGATAAGGCCAGAGTGGAGCTGTCAGTGGTTGACAGACAGACTCCTGTAGAGCCATTGTTAGACACTAGTAAGACTGGAGCAGTGCAGCCGTCAGGTTTAAGTGAGAGTGGTAATAAGACTCCATCAGAGAGTCCTTCCCCAAGTAGTACAGTAAGTGACTCCTCCACAAACAATTTGTTTGCTAACTTTATATATATCTAAAGGGTTAGTTTCACTTGATGGAAAAAGTGGTAAGGAAGTCACTATACTTAGAGACACAGGAGTTTCTCAGTCACTAATGCTGAAGGGGATTGTTGTTGTAGCTGACCCTAATGAATGTGTCTTATCGCAGGGTCTAGCTGAGTTTGTATCTGTTCCCCTTGTTGAGGTGAAGCTCCAGTCAGAGTTAGTTACTGGTTCAGTGAGAGTGGGTGTTGTTGACCAACTTCCTGTACAAGGAGCCACTTTCCTTTTGGGCAATGACTTGGCAGGAGGACAGGTAAGTGTTGTTCACTGTGTGTCAAAGACTCCCCTGAGTGAGGATAGGACAACAGAGTTGGATTCTATTGTATTTCCCCCGTGTGCTGTAACCAGAGCTATGACGGCAAAGGCCAGCCGTGATAATGTTGATAGTCATGGCACTGGCAATGCCGATGATGTTATTGGGCTTGGTGATACCTTTTTCACCCAGTTGAATGACTCTGAGATTGATGATTCTCCTCACATTGATGTAAATACAAGATTGGCTGATGTGCAAAGATCTGATCCAGAGATTGCCACTTTAGTTGACTCCGCAGTTAGGGAAGATGAATGTGGGTCTCAATTGAGAAAATGTTATTATTTTCTGCCAAATGACGTATTAATGAGAAGGTGGAGATCTCCTAGTGTTGCTCATGATAACGAGTGGGAGACGGTACACCAGGTGGTAGTTCCAAGGCCCTATAGGCAAAGAATTATGTCCATTGCTCATGACTCTTCTTTAGCAGGTCACTTGGGGGTGAGGAAGACACTCTCCCGCATCTGGCAGCATTTTTGTTGGCCTGGAATCCGTCGAGATGTCGCACGGTTCTGTAGGTCATGTCACACCTGTCAGCTTGTCGATAAGAGCAATAAGCCGATCCCTGCGGCTCCTTTGATTCCTCCACCTGTGTTTGAGGCCCCATTCACTAGAGTCCTTGTGGACATTGTTGGTCCTTTGCCTAAAACCTCTTCAGGCCACCAGTACATCCTCACAATGTTAGACATGGCCACTAGATATCCTGAAGCCATTCCCTTGAGGAATATTTCGGCTAAATTGGTTGTAAAAGAGATGCTGACCTTCTTTACCCATTGTGGACTCCCTAAGGAAGTTCAGTGAGACCAAAGAAGTAATTTCAATTCCAGATTGTTCATGCAAACCCTTAAGGAGTTAGGCATCTCCCAGATCACATCCACAGCATATCATCCTCAGAGTCAGGGAGCATTAGAGAGGTACCACCAAACTTTGAAACACATGCTCAAGAAGCTTTGTGCTGATGAAAAGGACTGGGACAAGTGTTTGCACTTTTTACTGTTTGCAACTAGAGAGGCACCAAGTGAGTTTTTAGGCTACTCCCCACTTCAGTTGATTTTTGGCCATGAGGTAAGAGACCCACTTAAACTTCTCAAAGAACAATGGGTCAAGGATGATGATCAGATTAACTTGTTAGACTATGTCAAAATTTAAAGAAAGATTGGCCTGTAGCATGGAAGTAGCCAGGGCACACTTGTAGTCATCTCATGGGAAGGTGAAGAGATGTTATGACAACTCTAAGAAAGTTAGGAACAGGATGTTCAATCCAGGTGTTTTAGTCCTTCTTTTACTACCCAGTCATGGTCAACCTCTGCAGGCAAGTTTTGCGGGTCCTTATGTGGTTGAGAAGAGGGTAGGTGAAGTGAATTATGTCATTTTAACCCCAGACCGGAGGAAGGAACGGAGACTGTGCCATATCAATATGTTGAAGGAGTACCACAGGCGAGACATGGACCCCCCCTTAGGTTGCGTGTGTGGTGGTGGCTACCGAGTTGGCGGAGGACGAGGGCTGCCCTTTGACGTTGGACCAGACGACCAGTAGGAGAGGAAACCAGGGCGCTTGGAGTACGCTGGCAGATAAACTCTCCCACTTGACTGCAGAGCAACGTGCCGAGCTGGTTGAACTTCTCAGCAAGTTCCCTGATGTCTTCTGGGACACCCCAGGATGGACGGATGTGGCACAGCATGATGTGGTCGTTGGAGATGCTGGTCCTGTGAAGCAGTCACCCTACTGGGCTAGTCCTTCGAAGCAGACCATCATCCAGGAGGAACTGAACTACCTGTTGCAGCAAGGGTTAGTCGAGCCTTGTCAAAGTGAGTGGTGCTCCCTGGTCATAGTGGTTCCTAAGCCCAATGGGTCCCATCGTCTTTGCATTGATTACCCGCAAAGTTAACTCTCTTACAAAAAATGACACATACCCGCTACCTAGAGTAGATGATTGTGTAGATGCTATTGGCACTGCTAAATACTTAACCAATTTGGATCTGATGAAGGGATATTGGCAAGTCTCTCTCACAGAATGGATCCAAGAAATTTCCTGTTTTGTGGTTGGTGGCAGTACTTATAAATGTAAAGTCATGCCCTATGGTATGAAGAATGCTCCTGCCACCTTCCAAAGGCTGATGAATGATCTCACCCAGGGTTTGGATGGTTGTGTAACCTACATTGATGATGTTGCAATCTTTAGCAATACTTGGAAACAACACTTGAGCCAACTAGATGCCTTGTTGCAGAGACTGTCCTCTGCTAATTTAGTGCTTAATTTACCTAAATGTGAATTTGTAAGGGCTAAAGTGCAGTACCTAGGTTATGTGGTCGGCTTAGGCCAAGTGAGTCCACCTGATGTAAAGGTTCAGGCCATAGTAAATTCTCCCCAACCCAAAAATAAGAGAGAGTTTCAACGATTCTTGGGTATGGTAGGGTACTACAGATGCTTGTCCTAAACTTCTCTGATCTTGTAGCTCCCCTCACTGATTTGTTAAGAAAAGGAGTCAAGTATGAGTGGAAGTCAGAATGTGAGGATGCCTATT
>JAGKTI010029333.1:0-12688 GCA_018397915.1 Birgus latro | reverse complement strand
ATTTTGTATAAGAATAGGGCATAGGGCTCATTTCAATGGATGAAATCAGTGGAAAAATCCGGGGAAGATTTGCGTAGCGCAGAGCAGCTGAGCAGACGACACGAAAGGGTAATGGAGGGGAGGTAGGGAGGGGTGTCTAGAATGAGGGAAAATGGCTAAATTGTCAACAATAGATGGGAGTACTGATGACATTAGCAGCTCTGACTATTGTTGGACATTGGCAGTGCTGATAGATGATACAAGTCATCACCTGAAAGCCCGGGAAAATTCAAAACAACACAGAATCACAAAAGTGACGCCCCACGGTATGATCCACTGCACCCGAGCATCACAGAAGTGACGACCCGCGGTTAAGGGGTTAAACGCTACCCTATCCCTGCACAAATTCACTTTTCTCACTTCAGACTTTCACCCTTACTGCACTATTTAAAACTGAGCAAAGCACTTTCTGCAGCCATAGGGCGTGTTTGAGGAAGCAGCTGGTAGAAACAAACAGGTTTCAGATGGTACGGCGATTTGCCCATTGTGGCGTGCTGGCCCTCTTATATATGCCAGGGTACATATAGTATTTTTTATATATATATATACATATATATTGCACTTGCATACTACCAGACCTGCAAATATGGTAATACTGTACTATATAATATTGTAAAGGAACTTACAATTTCATCCGGACTTAATATACCAAATTGCACCCTGCGAACAGTTCGCAGGGGAGCTTTGCTGTCCATTGCCATCTTAGAAATATATCCAGCTGTTCAACTGATGTTCTGCTGTAGATCTGCAAACAAAAATTGTCATTATTTTACATACTGTATATCAAATAAGAAACATCATATCCCAAGATATGAGCTACTGTTTATTTATTGTACATGTAAATCAATACCTATATCCACACCACACTGACAGATACATTAGGAACTCCAGTTTACAATGGATATTACAGTATCCAACACACCCAGAAATATTTGACTTTAATATTATGTATGAAGTCCTTATTTGCAAAGTCCAGTTTCACAGTAGTCTTTCAATTATTCATCGTTGCAATATTCGGCCCAACGAAATATCCGGCGCTGCTGGCTCAGCTCTATTAAAGCAGCATCTGGCAAAATTATGCAATATCCAGCACTGAGGAATATCAACTGGATCATAATAAGAGGCCAACCAGAACTGTATTATTGCACTCTATCATTATTTTATTGTATTTTATGCTTTGTTTTCATCTTTTCTTCATAGGACAGTTTTTAGGATAGAAGGCCGAGAAGGACAGCAACACAACATCTTGCTCAACACTGAATGTTGAGCCGATGGGGAGGTACTATGCAACAACTGGTGTTTCACTCTATTCTGCATTGGGCTTGGCTGAATTACAATGGATAATTGAGAGTTTATTGTACCATATTTACAATGTGAAATTCCTAGAACAAGATCCATGATCGAGAGAACCCCAGAAAAAGTGAATGTAAATTTATATGAGAATGCAAAGTACAACACAAAAACCCACCAAATCCAGCCTCTATGGGTACAATATAACCCTCTCCACAAAACTACATGGCTGTCAACTGTAGCTAACAAGCAAGCGGGTGAAACACTCATCCCAGAAATAACATAATGATGACAGTGTTTGAGACTGCTGGTAATCTGTTCTGGTATTATTCATGAAATTTTCCATAATGTTTGCCTATGGTAATACCAAAACTATACATGGCCTAAGCTAAGCTCAGCAATTATCTTACTGTAAACTGTAGATGTACTGCACGTCAGCCACTATGTAAATCTGAATAAACACAGAAATGTAGTGTACATCTCATTTAACACCAAAGTTGTAATTTTTAGATTAAATATAAACACCCTCTTCAATATTTCTGAAACCTTATCATCATCATCTAATCCATGAAGGGCATAGGAGCCTGAGGCTGGCTGGTCCTAACATTTAAGATGAGAGCTGACCAGCCTCGCACATCCCCAAGCACCATTATGTGAGCAATAAACCCCAACCACCCCTTGGATATAAACCTATACAAGCTCAATATGGTTGGAGAACCTTAATTACCCACTAAACCACCAGGTGCCATAATTTGGTCATATGGTCACACCTAGAGTAGAAAATGGTACCATTTGGCCTGTCAATCAGTATCGTCACCCACAGACAGAAGGAAGAGGAAAGAATGAAGGGAAGAAAGAAAAGAGGAAGGAAGGATAGAAGGAAGGAAGGAAGGAAGGAAGGAAGGAAGGAAGGAAGTAAAGGGCAGTCACCCAAGAGAAACATTACATCGAGTGAGCGGATGATGAGCGCCCACACCTACCAGTAGTAGTCAAAACTTATTAGTACCAGTAATAATCTATCTATAGCCAGACGCCTTAATCCCTTAAGGGGTGGCTACAAACAAATCGCCTCCATGTTGCCCTGCCCCCTACCATTTCACTGCCCTCCCCCAGCTCACATACTTCTCTCTCATATACCGTACCTCTCCAATCCATCCCTCCATCTCATCCTCGGTCTCCCCCTCCCTCTCCCCACCCTTCACCTCCCTCACATACACTCTCTTCATTTAGTCTCACTCTACATCCTCTCCACATGACTCAACCACCTCAATGTGATTTTCCTAATGCTTTCTATCACATCCACACCCACACCACAATGCTCCTTCACTTTCTCATATGTCCATCTGTCTCTCCATGTAAAACCATATGCTCCTCTCATTTAACTGATATCCATTGTTCTCACTCTTTATTTATGTCCTTCCAACAAGGTACAAGCTTCACTTCCATATATCACAATCCTATCATGCAGCGACATTTTCTCCCCCCCCCCCCCTATGCTCACTTCCCTATTTCATATCACTGCATTCAATGAACTAGCAACCTTTCTTCCCTGTTGCATCCTTTCAAGCACTTTATCATCAAAACTTCCTTCCTTACTCATTGCACTACCCAAGTACTGTACTCAAATGCACTCACATTTTCCACTTCCTCTCCATCCAGCCTCACTGTGGATTCAATAACTGCATTTCTCTCGAAGACCATAACTTTTCTAAACTGCATACAAAACAGGACTAGAAGTGATGGTATCAAACTAGATTAAATCCTTTTAGTAAGGTAGTAGGAAGAAATTTGTTTGAAAATACTGGACAAACAAAATATGCAACCTATTGAAATGGTTGCTGACCCTTCCACTGAGTTTCAACAGGCTAGATAAGCATATGACAAATAGGGACTGGGTATAAAAAATTCCCCTAATAACCCGTACTAGATCATTCTTTTTCCTTTTCAGGCTTCACTACAATAGTCTTTTTTCTCTTTTCACACCTTCCTTTAAAATGTCCACACCAGTTTTTCTATTCCTTCTTTTTCCTGCCGGCTTCAGCTGGAAAGTTTGGTGGGTGGGAGAGGGTCTTTTTCTTTGTTATCCTTGTCTTATTCTAGTAGTTTAGGCACTTACAGGAGCTGCCTAGCATAGGCCAATTGGCTTGCTACAGTTATCCTCTCTTCTTATGTTCTTAAATGTCTTCCTCCTTCCTCTCAACTTGCCAAAACCATCTTAGCCTACCCCTTGTCATCACAACACCAATACATTCCAATCCCATCCTCCCTCTCAACTCCTCAATCATTGTCCTAGTCCCCCCAGGCCTCACATTCAAGGATGCACTACACATCTAACCATTGTCATTTTTGTATACCTGAGCCCATGAACCTGCTGCATGTTAGAAGTGCTTCATCAATCACCTCATTCCTTCTCCCACTGTTCTGGCCTTTGTTTAGCCTTTCTATTCGCACAAGTGTGTCTAATACAATTCCACTCTGAAGCAACAAAGTACCAAATCAGCAGTCATTTAGCTACTGAACTGGCACCAAATCAGCAATTTTAATGGGAAAATGTTATAGTTTTGTCACCATATTAGTTCATACACACCAAATTATCTGAAATCCAGTCAAAACACTGAGCTTAACCTATACCATGCTAGCGATGTAGATCTATGTCCCCCTCTAAAACACCAGTGACGTAGCTGTATGTCCTGCAGCACTGAGAAGTCATTGCAAGCAACAAAAGTAAAATGGAAGGTAATAATGTATCTCGCTAACTTCAGACATTTCTCCACTACACTTATAACACTGATTTAGGAGTGCAGGAGGTGAGTGAAGGTCTTCATAGGCTCACAGCCGTTCAGTAACCTTGAAGATTTTAGAGGTTGAGTGGCACCAACTCGACTCGATTCAACCAGATTTCTGGCTTTGACGATTACTTTTATTAGTGCCAGAGATCTTATACTGATGTATTAAGGAATTCAGTCACACACACACACACAAAATCCACAATCGGTTCTCAAGCTCACAGCCACTCTTTCTAGTTATTGCCAGACACCTTAATCCCATAGGGGGTGGCCACAAACAAATCACATCCGTGTTGCCCTGTCCCCCATCATTTCACTGCCGTGCTCCAAGCTCAGACCCCCCTCTGTCATATACCTCACCACTCCCCCTCCCTCTCCCCCCCTCCATCTCATCCTTGGCCTCCCCTCCCTCTCTCCCCCCCTCCACCTCATTCACATACACTCTCCTCGTCAGTCTCTCGCTCTCCATCCTCTCCAAATGGCCAAACCACCTCAATTTGTTTCTCCTAATGCTTCCTATCACATCCGCATCCACACCACAATGCTCCTTCACTTCCTCATTTGCCAGTCTGTCTCTCCATGTGGCTAGCCATGCTTCTCTCAAATAACTAATTTCCACTGCCCTCACTCTTGACTTGTGTCCCTCCAACAAGGTCCAAGCATCACTTCCATACCTGAGATCATAACAGTTATACAGTAACTTTTTCACTTCCATGATCACTTCCCTATTTCTTATCACTTCTTTCAAAGAAACAGCAACCTTTCTTCCTTGTTGTACCCAGTCAAGCACTTTACCCTCTAAGCTTCCAACCTTACTCATCACACTACCCAAGTACTTAAATGTACTCACATTTTTCATTTCCTCCTCATCCAACCTCACTGTACATTCACTGACTTCATTTCTCTCAAAGACCATAACTTTACTCTTCCCTACATTCACCTTTAGATTCCGTTTCTTACACACTAACCCAAATTCATTGACCAAGCCTTGCAGCTCCCCTTCGTCTTCACTTAACAAGACAGTATCATCTGCAAACAATACAGGGAGTTTCCACACACTGCCCTCTCTCATTAAGGCCACTCCAACATCCACTACCCTACCTTGTATCCCTTTTATAAACTCATCCATATACAGATTGAACAACCAAGGAGACATAACATATCCCTTTTTCAATCTAACCTTCAGATAGAAAAATTCACTCAGTTCACCGTCCACACGCACTGCAGCCTTAGCACCCTCATACATACTCTTCACGGAATTCAACAACTTCCCATTTGCTCCGTATATTCTTAACATACTTCCACAATCCTTGTCTATCTACCCTGTCATATGCTTTCTCCAAATCCATGAAGGCTGCATACAACTTCTTTCCCTTCTCTAGAAACTTTTCCACTAAGGACCTAAGAAGGAATCTGATCCACACAACCTCTTCCCTTCCTAAAACCTCCCCATTCTTCTCCAATTAATTTCTCTTTTATTTCCTTAACTGTTAAAACCCTGTCAATAAGTATCATACCATATACTTTCCCTATTACACTAAGAAGATAAATGCCCCTATGATTACTACATACTTCTTTTTCTCCCTTTTCCATTGTACAGAGGAATAATTAATTATACCTGACTTCCAATCCTCCGGGACTTTACCTTCCTCCCAGGCCAATCTGTACATCTTCCACATTCATTCTACTACTACTTCTCCCCCATGCTTCAGCATTTCACCACACACTCCATCAATTCCTGGAGCTTTCCCCATTTTGACTTTCTTCATTGCTTCCTCAACTTCCATCCTACTGATTTCTTCCTCTCTTCTTACATCCCTCCTTCTCCCACCCATTCCCCAGCCACTTATACTCGCATTACTTTCATTCTCTATTTTCAACAATTCCTTAACCACTTAACCGCGGGGCGTCACTTTCGTGACGGTCGGTGGCAAGGGATCAAACCTATTGGGAAATAATAGATTAGTGTTTCTGGTAATAATATCAGGCATTGGTATAAATAGTAAGGGCTGTTGGGAAGTGTAAATGTGGAGATTTCGTGAGCCAACTTCGGAGGTCTCCGCAAATCAAACGACAGTCGACGAGTGCTAAAAAAAAAAACATCCCATGAGAAACCTGAAGGTAGGTGCCATACGCATATAAAATTATAATACTCTAGGATAAAAAACCGATTTTTGGCAAATATTTTTAAAAAGTCAGTTGGAGCGCAAATTACTGCCGGCGGAAAGGGCAAGAATCATCTCGAAGAACTCCGCGGTTCAGTGGTTAAAGTGTTCTCTCCATCTGCTCACTTATTGTCCCTTCTCTACGAGTAATCTACCATTTTTATCATTCACTCCCCAACTAGCTTCTTCAACACTCTAACTCTCTCTACCTCCTTCCAGAACATTTTCTTACATTTCCTCCACTTTACACGCAAATTCCTTCCAAATTCCTCATCCACTCTCTTCTTACTCTCTCTCACTAATCTTTTCACCTCTCTCTTCTGTCTCTAAACTTCCTCCACTCACTAAATGATCTCTTGTGCCACAGCCTGTCTCACCTCTTCATTTCACCATGGTGCTCCTTGGACCCAAGGGTTGGCATTGATTAAATCAAATTGATTTAACCCCTAAAAGGCCAATCGCATCAATTGATGCGATTTGAGTTTTATGCCAAAATGCCTAATCACATCAATAGAGCGGGACCTGTAAAAAACTGCGGAGCTCTTCCTCCACCCTGATTATGACGTACATGGCTTCAGGCCAATGAGAACTCACCCCTGAGGTAGCATAAGGGGGGAATCAGACCAACCCAGCTGGTGGGGGGGCATCCCCCCTCTGGGCTGCCTCTGTGCCACCCTCTACTCCACTCCCCTCACTCCCACCTTGTCCCCCATCACTCTCCTACACCTCCATGCACCTGCCTCTCTCCCACCACCACCAACTGTGTCCCTTCCCATCCACTCTTGCCCCTCCTCCCACCCTGCTAGCCTTGTGTCCCCCCCAGACCCCACCCCATCCCTCCCTCCTTGTCCTTCACTACCCTTCCAACCCCCTACAGACCTCCGAAAGGTATCAGGTTGTTGCTGAAATTGTAATGATAAGTGTGATAAAGTGTAATGATAATGTGATAATTGTAATGATAAGTGTGACAAATGTGTAATGATAAGTGTGATGAATAAGTGTGATAAATGTGTAATGATAAGTGTGATGAATGACTGTAATGATAAGGTAGGGCAGAAAAAGGAGAAATCAGAAACAAATTATTGCTTTCTTTTTTTTTCCCCCTTTCATATGCATACATCTATAGCATTATTCAACTTGATTTTGATGTCCTTGATGGTTATAAACATTTACATGTCACTGTGTTAGTTTCTGAATGACTATGAGGCCTTCTAGGGCTACTCCCCACACCTACATACACACCTGTTTTCATGACCGATATGACAAATCCCGCTGAAATGGAGGGTTTCCACAAGAGAATTTGGTTGTTGCTGAAATTTTTCTTCCCAAGTAGGCTACCAACAAGGCCTTGCAAGCCTACTCCCCACACCAGTTATCTTCCCACACCTACATACACACTTGTTTTCATGGTAGATGTTACAGAACACACTAAAGTGCTTTCTTTTCATGTGAAAAGCTGGTTATTTCCATCCCCCGTACTATAGGCCTACTCCCCACATCCTAGTAATCTCCCAACACCTAAATACACCTGTTTTCATGGCTGGTGTGACAAAACACCTTGAAATGACCTGTTTCAAGTGTAATCAAAATTTTCACATTTCTGATTGTTTTCGAGGGGTAACTATTATAAACTTTTTTGAACTTTGACTGTGATTGTGTGGTAATGATTAGGCATACTGGGGTGCAGAGTGCATTATCAGGTGTGTAAATTCTTCCTCTTTAGCCAGAACACAATCAATTTACCCTTGGTGAAAGTCACCAAAACACCCCCGAATTGCAGTTGTGGGAGGTTATCCTGCCTGAAATACAGCAATTGTGGTCTTTAGGGGTTAATCATGTGATTAAATCACTGATTTTTTAGCTTAAAAAAAAAAAAATGATTTTCTTCTCTAAAAGTTAAGAAAAATAAAATCTGAAGGTTTATAAAAGTTGTGTATAACTTTGTGTTGGTATTCATTTATTCTGATAGGGTACTTAAGAATTAAGTCAGCAGACTTTGAAGAATGGTGTCATTAGAAATTGCTACATTTTATGACACAAAAAATATTTTTACATTTGTGTAACTAACGGTCGTATGCTTAAAGCTAATGTAGGGCCTTTCCTAAGGGTCCTATATCAAAATGGTATGCTAAAAGTTTAAGTAGGGAAAGACTTCCCTCAATTTGTAGGGGTTGATCCAACTTTTTTAAGGGGAGGCATGCTATGGCTTTCGCAAACCCTACATTTAATTATTTTGTAACAAAGTAACTCTCTGCTTCCAGAAACCATAGAATAATATAAGTAATTCATGTAAAAAATATTTTAACTTGCTAAAAATGCAATGCAAACATATAATGGAACTGAACTGTTGGTTATTAAAACACGCGGCCTGTACCTTACCGAGTAGTAGGTCAAGCTCGCACCCGTCTCTGCTCTAGTGGTGACCACTGGTGGTGACACTTTTTTTTTTTTTTGAGTAGTTAATAGTAGGTGAGATCCTAAAATTGACATGTGTAAACCACTTTTATACGTTACCCATGTGATTTAACAGAATATAGAACGCTCAGTGAACGCTACAGGTAATAATATACGTTAATACATAATAGGAGAAAGGTACTGTTCTTCGCTCATAGGCCAAACTATGAAGCATCGTGGCAGCATCAGATCATCTTTTGCGTTTTAATCTCAGACACTGCAAACTGTTTTCCATTTTCTTCTAATACCATTTCTAATTATTAATCAGCAGCATCCTATTCATAATTCTTGGCAACATTTAAGGAGACAGGACCACCTTATTTTGCATTTTTTCCTTGCTTTAGCCCTACATGGAGTTCTTCAAGTACTCTCGAATTGCATTTTCAAGTGTCGGTGTTTTCGTTTCTTTAAATGTGATGAAAAGTGCATTAATAAGCGGTGTTTGTTCACAGCCTGCCACTATCTTGCAAGGCACGAAGATAGATGGACGTCATCTTAGAGCGCCATATATGAGCGAAATAAACCTTGCAATGCCTACTTCCAAACCTAGCCTAAATTTTCGTAACAACCGAACCTTACTTATCCTAACCTTACTTAACCTATTTAGACTAACCTAACCAATTTTATGCTAACCTAACCAAACTTATCCTGACCTGTGCTTGAAGACTGATGAACGCCATCTCAGGAAGCTATTTTTCGGCGAAATTGCCCTTTATCAGTGTTCATTTACCCAAACCTAACAAATTTTCGTAATTCAATCCAAACTCATTAATCCTAACTTACTTTAGGCTATCCTAACCAATTTTATGGTAACAACCAAATTCATCCTAACCTAACCTAACCCATCGCCAGCGCTAAACTATCATATTTACAACATAAGTATTGATTGAAAAATTTAGTACTGTAAAAGTATATAAAGCATACGTACTAATAAGTGCTAATATTTAAAAAAATTACGGGAAATTATATCGTTTTGTTGTTGATTGACATTGTCTGGAAAAAGAATAGTCACGGTGACTCCCACGGGAGCACTTCCGACATACCAACCGGTCTGGCAGGGCTACCAACTGCCCCCTTTCCCTTAATGCTCTCTTAGCATACTGTGTAAAAACTGAGGGCTTGCTTGTGCTTTCCTTAGTGTGTAAAGTAGGGACCAATGTAGGGCCTTTCCATCTGTGTTTAAGCATACGGCAGTAAGTCTTGAAATAGGAGATGCCGCACGAAGGCCAAAACATGGTACAGATACTACATACCGCCAGAATTTTTAATTTCTGATTTTATTTCCCGTACAATGCATAATGCTCACAGACGGGTGTTTTTTCATAAACATATTATGTACAAATTTTTCTCATTCATTTAAGGTGTGTTTGGTGCCTAATAATGAGGTCACAAAATACTTTGTGATGATGTTCGATTGTTTTTGTGGTGCTGCTTATATACGTCAAGGGTTAAAGATTTATCGGTTTTACACATACAGTAAGACCTCACTATAACGGACTAATTGGGGCTCAGGCCAGTCCGAAATATGCGATTTTCCGATAAAAGCGACATCCGGACTTACCCCTGCTAATCCGGACTTTTTCCGATATATCAAACAGTCCGGATTGCATCGGTAGTTTTCACCACCATTGCAGTATTGTACTGTGTTATACCTTCACTACATTAATCAAATGGTATAATAATACTGTACTGTGCACTGAAAAACATGTCTTTTACTTGTCTTACTGTGGTGAACATAGCTGAAGTTGTCAGGCAGTCCGGACTGCTTTCTGGCTAAATCGGACTTTTTCCGATATATAGGAGTTTAGTCCGGTAGCTCCTCGAGTCCGATAAAAGCGAATTCCGGTCTACTGAAGTCCGTTATATTGAGGTTTTACTGTACGTACGAATATTACTTGAGTTATACTTTCATTCAAATACTCTAAGTGGTCACCAGCTAAAATATTTAAAAAAAAAAGTTGTTTCACCAGATAGTTGCTGCCTGTGGTACAAATGGCTTTCCATCCCACTTCCCTCTTGATTCCTGCACCTCTCTTCTCACACTTTTCTTCTTACTGGTTCTGTCTTGGCAGATGGGAACCTGGCCCAGCCTCTGACATTATCTTGTGTCCTTCTTCCTTGTTGTCATCTTTCTTGAATCCGACTTGCAGTCAGCCACGGCACATATAAAGTATGTAATACTGAATGTGAATGTTTACGTCTGTTAACAAATGCTCGTACGCCAGGCACCAGGCAGGTCTGGAGCCAAGACCGTTTTCTCCATCTTTGTATCTTTGTACAGCAGATAAATATGTTCAATTTAACATGACAGCAATATCCATGACTTTAAAATGATGTTTGTTCATATAAAGAAGAATATTAATATAGCTACTCAGTCACACTGTTCGTTATTTACCTCATACATAACAGATTCTAGCAATGGTTATAATGGCTGGTACTGGTGAAATATAAGCAGTTTTACGCATATAATCCGTAAATAATAATACTTTAGACATATATTAACTATTATTTGCTTCTCAGGCAGTGAAACATTTCAGCATATATGAGTTGAGAGAGAAATCATAAGATTCTTTGCCGAGTTTGTTCCTGTGCCACCTGTGATCTTCTGTCCGTAGGAACCTGAGTGTCTGACGAAAATCTTATTTTTTTCTGTTAATACCTTTGCTGGTGACCACTGGGAGTATCTGAATAAAAGTATAAATAAAGAAATATCCATACATGTGTGTAAAAACCGATAAATCTTCATCCTTTGACGTATATAACCAACACCACAAAGTATCTTGTAACCTCATTATTAGGCACCAAACACAGCTTAAATGAATGAGAAAAATTTGTAATTTTATTTTCATGAAAAAACACCTGTATGTAATAATTATGCATTGTCCTGTAAATAAAATCAGAAATTAAAAATTCTGGCGGTATCTAGTAACCATTCCTTACTGCGAATGCTTCTATTATTTGTACATCTGAAATAATGAGCCATAAATAAAAAAACAAAGCCATAAGACTAGGTAGACTATGCTTGGTCACTTTAGGCCATGTCATAATAGTATCAGCTTAAGATTTTTCTGTGTGGTAATATAATCAGCTTTGGAATATGCTGTCTTGATTACCACTGGCAACTCAGCCTGAACCAGTGTGTAGACAGGAATAAACAGGTATGTATAGTACATCCTTCAACTTTGCGAATTTTAACTTTGCGATTCACCAGTTTTGTGAGGTAGTTCCAAGAGTCTTGTATTTTGAAGATTTATGAACTCTGCGAGTGATCACAGACTTTGCAAGGTTGAGTAGTGGGAGAGGCGTCTTTCCGCACTACTTTGCCACGCGGAGCAGTGACATCATGGTTCACTGGGTGTACTGCACCTCTTAGTACAGTGGTCTGCCGCCTCAACACGTTTGTTCACACCTGTTCCCAACCAAGGTCGCTGACCCTAGCAGTTTCATGGTGCTCCTCGCAAAATCCCAGCAGTTTAACCTTGCATGAGTGTTATCATGGTGCCAGTGTAAGAAGAACAAGAAAATAAATTTGGAGACCAAACTGAAATGATTGAAAAGAAAAAAGCAGGTAAAGGTAACTCTGCTATTTGTCAGAAGTTTGGTGTTGGTGAATTGACAGTGAGAATGATTTTAAAGAACAGTGAACAGTGGACATGTCTGTTACCTATGATGTTTACTTTTCTTATTACTGTACAGTACAATTGCCCAAAGAAGTATTGTCCCAATTCCAAGTACCTTTCGCTCGAAAGTGGTATCTGGCAACTGTCACGGCCATGTTATATTTTCTATATTGCACACCGGAAAGAGCAGTATTTGGGTAAACCAGTCAAAATCTTCCTCAGGATTACCCACTAATGTTTAATAATGTCCAGCTCAGTCCTGCATCATCCTTGAACATGCTAGGGGTTTCATTCTCTCGGGATTTGTCTTGGAAAGAATATATTACATCTCTTG
>JAGKTI010029332.1:5000-11678 GCA_018397915.1 Birgus latro | reverse complement strand
CTGAGAGATCTGTCTTTTTGGAGAGAGGAGAGAGAGAGAGAGAGAGAGAGAGAGAGAGAGAGGATACTACTGATGGAACTGTCATTTTAGGGATCGTAGAGAGAGAGAGAGAGAGAGAGAGAGAGAGAGAGAGAGAGAGAGAGAGAGAGAGAGAGATGATACTACTGACGGAACTGTCATTTTAGAGATGGTAGGAAAACATACAAAAAGGGGATAAGGAAACGTGTGCCGGATGTAGAACAAATGCATAGTCAGGTGAGGAATGCACGGCCAGGTGAACGTGCATCAGGATTTAGCGATGTTCAACCACTCAACCGTGCATCCTTCAAAAAAAATATCCTACAGGCAGAGTTAACAAAAATGCTACGATAGTGAATCTGGGTGTTACAAATTTAAATATATTACAGATTACATTATGTGATGAGAAATAGGGAGGTGAGTATGGCAGCTAAGAAGTCACTGCATGATAGTATGGTGATCCCTGCCCTGACGTATGGAAGCGAGGCGTGGACCTTGCTGGAGGGTAACGAGTCAAGAGTGAGAGCAGTGGAAATGAGTTACCTGAGAGGAGCATGTGGAGTGACATGGAGGGACAGGCTGACGAATGAAGAAGGGAAGGAACGTTGTGGGGTGGATGTGGATGTGGTTGAGAAGATTAGGTGAAATACACTGAGGTGGTTTGGACATGTGGAGAATGAAAGACTGACTAAGAGGGTGTAGGTGGGTGAGGTGGAGGGAGGGAGAGGAAGACCGAGGATGAGGTGGAGGGATGGAGTTGAGAGGTATAGGAGGGAGGAGGGAGCGAGCTGGGGGGAGGGCAGTCAAAGGGTGGGTGACAGAGCGACTTGGAGGCGTTTTGTCTGCGGCCACCCTTTTGCAGGATTAGGGCGTCGGGCTATAGATAGATAGATAGATAGAGACGTTATGTAACCAAGAATACAAAAATACAGTATCAAGGGGATTATTACAGTTTTTGGTACAGTACAGGAATTTTTTCGGTACAGACATTTCAGAAGCCATAAGTTTAGTGATATTAAATTCATCTAAATTCACACTATCTTTCACCTTGCTAACTAATTTCGCTGTATTACAAGAGTGAGAATTCCCATCCATCCATCCATCCATCATCCAATCCTCCGTTGTCACAAGAGGAGCTTAGGAGCCCGGGGATAGGCAAGTTGGTCCTGGCATTTAATATGAGTGACCAGCCTCGCTCATCCCTGGGTGGCATTACATGAGCAATAAACCCCAACCACCCCTTGGATATAAACTTTCACCGGCTCAGTCCGATTGGAGTGCCGTAATTACCCACTAAACCACCAGGAGCCATAATTTGGTTATATGGTTACCACCCAGCGTAGTAAACGGTATTCTGGTGTACAGGAAACCATTTGGCTTGTCACTCAGTGTAGAGTCACCCACAGGCAGAAGGATGAGGAAAGAATGAAGGAAAGAAAGACAGAAGAGGAAGTGTAAAGGCACCCGTAGGCAGAAGGACGAGGAAAGAATGAAGGAAAGAACGACAGACGAGGAAGGAAAGAAAGAAGGAAGGAAGGAAAGGCCAGACACCCGAAAGTAGCACTACATCGAGTGAGTGGATGGTGAGCGCCCCCACCTAAAATTTCCAGCTGTCAGAATTTCCATCAGTGAGAATTTCCATCCTATGTATATCTTCACCATCTGTTATTTTGAAGACTGTACCGGTATATGAGGAAGTCCTACAGGAAAGAGGAACGAAGCATCCTTCATCGGGACTTTGATTTTTTTGGAAATGGAAAATGTGAGTGTGTTTAAGTACTTGGGTAGTGTGATGAGTAAGGATGGAGGTTTAGAGGGTGAAGTGCTTGAAAGGGTGCAGCAGGGAAGAAAGGTTGCTGGTTCCTTGAAAGCAGTGATAAGAAACAGGGAAGTGAGCATGGAAGTGAAAAAGCTGCTACATGACAGTATTGTGATACCAACTCTAACGTATGGAAGTGAAGCTTGGACCTTGTTGGAGGGACAGAAGTCAAGAGTGAGAGCAGTGGAAATGAGGTATTTGAGAGCAGCATGTGGTCACATGGAGAGACAGACTGACAAATGAGGAAGTGAAGGAGCGTTGTGGTGTGGATGTGGATGTGAAAGGAAGCGTTAGGAGAAACACATCGAGGTGGTTTGTCCATGTGGAGAGGATGGAAAGCGAGAGACTAACGAGAAGAGTGTGAGTGAGGAAGGGGAGGAAAGGGAGGCCGGGGATGAGACTGAGGGATGGAATGGAGAGGTACATGAGAGAGGGGGGTGTGAGCTGGGAGAAGGGCAGTGAAATGGCGGTGGACGGGGCGACATGGAGGCGATTTGTATGTGGCCACCCGTTTTGAGATTAAGGCGTCTGGGTATAGATAGATAGACAGATAGATAGATAGATAAATAAATAGATAGATAGACAGAATGGTTACAGATTGCACAGATATTGAAACTTACTGCACCATAGTTATCTGATCAAAAGCTAACATTTCAGCATATCCTTTACCTCGAGTCAAAATCTGGGACAGCAAGGGCAAAAACATCACAGTCACATTCTATTGCTGAGGAGATCATTTCAGCATTTTATCCCCCTCCTAAATCGACACAGTTCCTTACAGATGAGAGAAATCGGGCGCGAATTAAATCAAAATGGCCAACCGAATTCCAGGGCGCAACAATACACACGAAAAGGGTAAATTTAAGTTTGAAAAAGTAACATACAGAAATACAGCAAATGCCAGTGTCTCAGGTGCAATGCAGAACTCAGTTTTTTTTATATTTTAATGCAAGGAAGAAGGAACGAAAGACCAGGAGCCCGCAGACTGTTCCCTCCAAGCAAAAACAAAAACAACATAGCGCCAAATTCAAGATACGTTCATTTCGAGATGCCTGGACACACTGCGTTTGAAAATGGTAAAATACAGTACTAATGATAACACTAACTACATTTATCAGTCATCAAAACATAGCCTGCCACTAAATCAACCAACATAAATATTCTGGACTACCGCTAAAACCTAACCAAAATGAATTCATACCTAACACACATTGCCTCTACACCAAACTATATTTAATTCTGTCCTAACCTCACTTCCTGGAGCTTTACCTGCCAATAAAACTCACTGGAACCTATAGAACCTGAAGTAATAATAAATAAACCTTAATTCTGCTACTTGGCACACAGGATATATACAGCAGTGGCAATAAATAAATAAATAAATAAATAACATTGAATTGAAAAAGAAGTTGGTATTACAATATCTGGCAGTTAGATTGATAGATTTCTTGCTTAGCTTAGGTATTTCTTTCAATTTTATCTTTTACTAATTGTGGTAGGTGGTGGCGACCATCGTCCACTCACTTGATGTAATGCTGCCTACCTCTTCCTTCACTGTTATCATTCTTTCTGTGTCTGCCTTCCTCTCTTCCTATTTCTTCCTGTGTCTGCCTGCCTCTCTTCCGATTTCTCTCATCTATCCTGTCACTTTTTATTACTCTTCTTTCCTTTTCAAGTGGTTTTAAACTGAGTGACAAGTTTATGGTTTACTATAAGCCAAGAAGTCATTTACAACGCTGGGTAGTAACCATATAACCAACCCATACGTGTTCCCTACGTGTCAACAAGTGGGTTGATAGGTTAGTGCCCCGTAAAACCACTACCTCAGACAAACGGCCACCCCTTGCGCAATTACGGCGGCTGGCTATGGATAAAAAGACTTAATTCCAGTGTGCTGTCTGTGTGAAAAACCTAAAGTACAGTGATCTGGTGATACAGTACAATATATTCGCCGACATTATATTCACCGACATTAGCTTTAGACGTTGGGGAAAAAAAAGGCTGCATAAACAGGCTTAACTTCTGCCAGCAATGATAAATTACATATACCATAAAATAACGAAAAGGTATAAAGAGAAAGAGTAATCCTTAAGGAGACATGGAACCACCTTATTTTTGCCATTTTCTTCTGTTTTAATCCTTACCCTGGCACTTCAGGGGATTCTTAAAGTATTTTCTGACTGCGTATTGAAGCATCTATCTATCTATCAATCTATTTATTTTCTAAATGGTGGAAAGTGTTTAGGAAACCGGTTTGTTTACAGAGGACGCCATCTTGTGGGTCGCTAAGAGACGGACGCCATCTTAGAACACCATTTATGAATGAAATTACTCTTATCTGTGCATATTTATCCAAACTTAACCAAGATATTCGTAACTTAACCCAGCATTATTTATCCTAACTTAATCTAACCTAGTTTATGCTAACCGAACCAAATTTATGTTAACCTATTTTATGCTAACCTAACCTATTCCTCTTTAAACCGGTATATTGATTTCCTTGGAGACGAAAGAGGAGGCGATAATATACAAATTCGTAGTTATCACGTTTGTTTAGAACCAGCAAATCGTTGTCATGGTAACGCGACGACATCAATCCGGCTCCTGACACTGTGAACCCGAGCGGCAAGCGGAGACTTTCGTTTTCTATCGAGCGAAAAGTTCCGGTGACCTTTGGCGGCACTGAGAGTTTAAATATTTCACTCTCTTTACGACTACGTGGACTAAAAAATTGCCGTCTCTCCATCTTGAATCCTAAATCGTATGAGATTATCAATAGAATTTGATGGGAGTCACGAAGAAGTGCTATGGAAAGGATGTAGATCGGTAGTAATTTTATTTTGTTCTGACACTGCGCTACGTGAAATAAGCTGATAAAGGACAAATCTGGGCCATGTTAACGTGAAAAAAGAAAAAGAAAAATACAGTAACAGCTTTCAAGACCGGTTTAAATATTTTACTAGTACTACCGGCAAGCATTTGTATATAGCCTAACAGCGCCATAACATCTAACAAAAAACACTTCTTTTTCTCTAGGCCGAGATTTTCGTCCTTTGGCAGCTTATTTCACGTAGCTCAGTGACAAGACAATACTATGGCTCTGTATCCTTTCCATAGCACTTCTTTGTGACTAGCATCCTAATCTGGTGTTAATCTATTGCTGTTTTCATATGATGGGACTGGACAAACTTTACAACTCGTGGTTACGTGAAATCCAATGAACCTTAATTATGAGGTAGGCATGAGTCTCCTTGGTTACTATCCAAATCAACCCAGTCTACTCTGACTACACCTGGCCATTCACCATGCAGATTAAGTCGGAGCACCAAGATGGCATTTAGGAATAACCGTAACACCTTTTCCTTGGCGATTTATTTTGCCTTACACACTATTTTCGTGTATTTACTGCTGTGATGGAGGGAGACGCCTTCACGCGGTGGTGCATATACAAACACCCCTCAACTCCCCCCCCATCCCCCCCGAAAATGAACGATTTCCTGTCAGTAACAACAACAACAACACGTTATTAATACAAAATAGGTCGATTTGTTAATAATGTACAAGAGAATGTTATTGTGTAGCCTAGTAAAATAAATCGCTAAACAACATGCGCTACGAATCTTCCAATATCAGCCAGAAGTTTTATGTCTGTTACACTTTTTAATATTCTCTGTTTTATTTTAATTTATTTAGTATCGAAAGAGACTGCCTAAGTAACAAACAAGTGGCTTACGAGGCGAATGACTGAAATATTGTTGTGTGATAAATCGCTGAGAAGTAGGCGTTACGCGATGCCCGCAGAAAGTCTGAAAGAGTACGACGCTCAAAACCCACCTGAATGAATCGTCACAAGAAAGGTGTTAGGCTCGGGAAAGACGTGGGGGGACACAGAACCAGGCAGCTCTAAGGTCAGGCCGAAATAACAGGTAGAATATAGAAGCAAGCCGAAGCAGAGTTACCAGTGTGAAGTTACCAGAGACCTACATACATCTTAACTTTAGCTAATTTTCTTTTCATTTTTTCCCATCTCCCTACATTTCTTTTTGCTTTTTTGTTTTAATTTGTGTTCTAACCTCTATTTTCTCCTGCACAGATCATTGGAATCTCAAAATATTTTCATGGTTGGTTTGGGTGTAGCGGGATACTCCAGCTAGAATCGCTAAATTAAATGCACAAAGACTAATAAACGCTCTCAAAGGTTATATAAACTACTAAAGAGCCGCTAAGTACAGCAAATACACAGCAAATCGTCAGGAAATAAGCTAAAATGCTAGAATACAGCTAAAAATCTATGTAGCTCTCTAAAACCGGTTGCTAAATGGGCATAAATATAGCAAATCTAGCAGCAGAGGCACTTCATTGGCAACCCTGATTTTTAGTGAAGCATTGATCATTTTTGCAACTGAGAACTAGCTTACACCGGATAATCTATACTCTGCTCGCTCTAACTAGGCGTAAAACTGCTATCTCTCCTCCACTGTTGGGTTCTAAGGATAGATTAACACTGGAAAATGATGTGCTAGTCACGAAAAAGTGCCACGGAAAGGATGTAGAGCAGTAATATCACAATCATCAGTGCCTGCCTTTCTCTCTCTCTCTCTCTCTCCGCCGCACTGTTGCCTCCATATCCCCCTCATATTCAAACCGGGAGAAAGAGTAGAAAAAGATGATACTGTTAATCAATGTTTTCTTATGGCTCACATTCCTGACGGGTAAGGAAGCTTCCTCACACATCTTCCTTAGCGATTTATTTTTGGATATAGCTGGTTAATATTCTTTTTGCACTTTATTTACGCGAGTGCGGTGATATTGGAAGGATTTATGTAACGCAGAAGAGCGGT
>JAGKTI010029332.1:0-2500 GCA_018397915.1 Birgus latro | reverse complement strand
TAAAAAGGATTGACACCAAACTTTATGGAAGGGTTAAGGGTAAGGCAACAATAAGGGAAGATTTTGAGAAGAGGGAGTCAAATATCAAGGTCATAAGGAAAAATTACTTTAAATGGTTTTGATCCCACTTTGACCAAACCTGATGGAACGGTTAAGGGTCAGGCAAGAATGAAATAGTTCGATTTTTGAGAATAATTGGTTAAAGGTCAAGCTCTCAGGGCAGTCAGTGATCATCCCTTAGACCAGCACTCTCTCTCTCTCTCTCTCTCTCTCTCTCTCTCTCTCTCTCTCTCTCTCTCTCTCTCTCTCTCTCTCTCTCTCTCTCTCTCTCTCATTTACTCACTTCAAGATGGATTTTCAAACTAAACGGATTAAACACAGCCTTCATAAACCACCAAAACAGATTTCTTATAAATTAAATACAATCGCTTGCATTATATCACTGTAGTCAATGAGCGTTTGTTAAAAGAAGCACATCCAAAGGAGCATGATAAAGTGTTAAGTGTAAAGCGTAAAGCATGATAAAGTGTGAAGTGTAAAGCATGAGAGTGTTAAGTGTAAAGCATGATAAAGTGTAAAGTATGATAAGGCGTAAAGTGTAAAGCATGATAAAGTGTAATGGGGAGGAATGAAGGACCTAGGGTATCAGTCGTAATCCCGAGCCGTCCCAGGAAAACACGAAAATTGGGCTGTGTTGTTCATGAAACAATCTATTTTGTACAGAGGCGGGATTCTCAAACAGATTCACGCTTAATTACCCGTAGTATTTTCGTCTTTGTTCTTTTTCTTGTTATTTTTAAGGAGAACAAGAGATATGGGGGAGTTCTTGAATCTCCTTGTCCGTCATGGGTAAAGAAATCACAATGCTACTGGGAATTTAAGTTGTTTTGTTCGTGGCTTCGGGCTCAATCATAATTTTTCTCCCAGCGAACATCGATAGGAGATGGAGATAGAATGAATAAATTTGAGTGATGAACAAATTAATATAGATAAGTAGATAGATAGATAAATATATATAGATAGATAGGTATTCCTTTTTCTTTACACTACACTTTTTTAATTGAAAGTTTTAAGCGCCATGTCGATTTGCTGGCGTGGAATGTTCTAGAGACCCAGGCGGGATACTCAAACATACCACCAATCCACTACCGTAACTTAGATTATTTTTTTTGCGGGAGGGAAGGCTCTTTACCCCCTTTTCCTTGCCCTTTCCGTTTGCCCTTTTCAGCGCTTCTTTCCTTCGTACACAAGAAAAAGGCCGCAATATCTCTAATTATCTTTCTTTTCGCTTTCTTTTCGCTCCGATAATATCCTGGCTGGCACACAACTTTTGGGTGGTGATAAGAAGAAAAAGTTGTCACATTTTGTACTTTTAATTACCAGGTACAGCGTAGTTTCTGTAATCACTATCTTGTTACAGAAATAATCTCTGTTTTGCATATATATGAGGGCTGTATTCTGAGTGGCTGGAGACTTCGTAATGCTTTTTCCTATGCTATTTATTCTGCACATGACACCTTAATATCCTCTGGTACGTTATTGATCTGTCGACATTTAAGCGATATAAATAACATACAAGAGAATGATAAGGTGCAATATCCAAATAAATAGCTAAATGACTGGTGCTACGAAGCCTCCTGTGCCATCTACACTACGGCTCTCATTTCCACAATTATCCCTTCACCTGTAAATGGATTTCCCCCAAAGCAGTGTCCCATTGAAGTTACACAAGGTTAGATAAGGCTTAGTTAGGTTAGATACAGGCTAGAATGAAGATAGATTAAGCTTAATTAGGTTAGATAAAGGTTAGAGACAAATTAGATTGATGACGGGCCATCCGCAGAATAACACCGAATAAACCAAAATCTTTAAACCCAGAAATCGGAGGTCAGACAACGGATATTTCATTTTTTTCCCTTTTTTTTATTTTAGTCTTTCCACGGAGCATCGTCATAAGAAAATAATTTGAGACAGGCCATGGAGGAACTCTGAATGCACCGTCTCTATAGCCTCCATCAACTTTGGTCTCGATTTTGGCGCGTTCGGCATTATCCCACGGAGCTCCTTTACGTATGGTTGGCCCAATTCTAGATTTGGTTATATGGAGAGTTCATTTAGGTTAGATTTCTAGTAGTCTCCAGCTAAGGTAAAGGTTCTTCTACGCAATCAATGGCCAGTAGCCGTTCCGAACATGCTATCTATTATCTGTTACTATGGCTGAGCATTCAAGATGGAGAGATGGCAATTTTAGTCCAGGTTTGAATAAAAGGGATCTAGTCATTTGTTTCAAAGTATGGCGACGAAATATGCCTTAATTAGTGGGTCAGCAGAAGGGATGGTGTTTCAATTGATCAAGTCCATACGATAATATTCAACGGATTTTCCATTACCGTACTTCAACGCTACAGATGTCCAATGATCGTGTGGATGACCCTTAAGGTTGGGGTTGGCCATGTCAAGGATGGGAGAGTTTGGCATGCCGGGTTGTAAATTATCAGGC
>JAGKTI010029331.1:0-12688 GCA_018397915.1 Birgus latro | reverse complement strand
GGCGCGCAGAGCGCGTAGAGGGCCCAGGCCAGATAACCCTAAAGGCCTCTCCCCCGCCACCATGCGCCACTCTTCCCCACAAGCAGACCCGACGGAAGGTACGCAGTACTGGTGCATTACCCTCCAACCAGGACCCACTGCACTGGTATATCTTTGTCCGGGGGATGGGCTCTGTCCCCACAACAGAGAGCACACACACACACACAACACAACATACACAGAACAACACGCAACACACACAGCCCCCTCTCACGGTCTCATTCGCCATAACCATAACCAACACATCACACAACCACTGACGGGCCCGTTAAATGCATAAGGCCCGTGCATCCGCTATGCGGATGCGAATCTACAACGAACGAACGAACGGCTCTGCCCCCCCCCCCCCCCACGCCAGCGTCCTCTGTCGCCATGCAGAGGACGCCCCCTTGTTTATTTACTGCCATCCTCTGACGGGCTCTCCACCCCGAGCCCGTGCCACACCAGTGTGGCGAATCTTAAAAAAAAAAAAAAAAAGCACTCACCAGACTCGGGGTGGGACTTGTCTGAAGACAGTCCCACAAAGGCCCTCAGCAATGTCTACCGGATTTGTCGCAAGAGGAGGAACGACCACCGCAAGAGGAGGAACGACCACCGGTCTTCCCAGTCCTACAAACCTCAAGGGGAGCAGCAGTGCAGTAACGTCCACCGGACTTACTGCAGAGGGAGCGTTCACTGGAACTCCCTCTTCTGCCACCCACCTACGGGAGCAGGGGTGCGGTAATGTCCACTGGACTTACCACTGTGGGAATGTCCACCGGACTTCCTCTGTTCACCATCCCAGGAAAGGGAACAGAGTCTTGGCAGCGTCCACCGGACCTGCCATAGAGGAGGCATCCACCGGATACTCCTCGGCTGCAGCTTTCCCCCGGCAGCAGGGCTGTGGTAGCGTCCACCAGACCTACAGGAGCGGGAATGTCCACCAGACTTCTCCACCCTGCTACCCCCCGGACCAGTGGAGCCCCGGTAACGTCCACCGGACTTACCGGACAGGAAGAACGTTCATCTTTTTTACCGGACAGGAAGAACGTCCATCGGACTTCCTAACCCCACTCCCCTGCCCAGGAGCCTTGGCAACGTCCTCCGGATTTGCCAGGCGGGAAGAGCATCCGCTGGATCTCCTTCCACTGCCCCGGAGTGGAGTTCCGGCAACATCCATCAGACTTGCCAAGCAGAGGGAGCGACCACTGGTTCTCCCTCTTCCACTACCCCGGAGGCTCCCACCGAGGGACACGTCCCTGGCATGATGTCCCTCACACTCCCCCCATACCACCCGGGATGGAGATTGCTCCCCTACATTGTCACTGCAGCGGGACGTCTGGAGCGGACCTGTTGTGAGCCTGGGTGTCCTGTCGTTGTAGCCATCCCCTTGACACCCCCAGGTGCTGATGGACTCCCTGAGACTGACTGGCCACAGGTGGAACCTGACGGCCTCCCCAACTCTATGAGTCCGTAGCCCTCAGTCATTGAGGAGTGCCTCACCGACCCCAGGCCAGAAGCAGTTCGGACCCTCCTGCAGGACTCCCACTACCTCCAAGGGCAGGCGCAGAGCCGCCTGCCTCCTCGCCCAGTTTGACCCCAGTCCTGAGGGCCACCCCACTCCCAAGGGCCCAACTAAAAGAGGCTTGAGAGGGCCCCCCATCACACTGCCCTGCTGCCCACACCAGGCAACCCACCTCACAGCCCAGGAGCACACCCGATGGCCTACCTCCCACACCTGGCCGCCACCTGAACCTCCCAGTGTGAACTGTGCTATACTGTGAGTTGCCCTTAAGTTTGTAAGACTAATGGCCTACCTCCCACACCAGACTGCTACCTGATCCTCCTAGTGTAAATTTGTGTTACATTGTGTGTTGCCCTAATAGAGTCAGTGGTTGTAAGAAACTCCTGTTGTGAACTTGTGCTAAACTGTGTGTTGCCCTAGTATAGATTCAGTGTTTATAAGACTAACTCCCCTTGTGAACTTGTGCAAAATTGTGTGTTGCCCTTGCACTGGCATTAAGTGTTTATAAGACTGACGGCCTACCTCCCCCCCCCCAAAAAAAAAAAAAAACTCCCACACCTGGCCACCACCTGAACCCCTCAGGTGAACCAGTGCTATTATTGTGTGTTGCCCTTGTATGTACCATAAATGTTTGTAAGTGCCACATGTTTTATGTAATATTGTATGTCGATCTATGGTAATATATGTGTAAGTCTGGTTAGCCTGTGTTTGTGCCATTCCGTTGTTGCATGCTCTTGCCCGGTCCTGAACTAAAGAACCCGAGATTCCTGCCTGTGTTCTAGGAGCAAGAAGTTGCACCTAAAACAAGGAGCATAACATTCTCTTATCTACCTATCTATTATCTGCTACTTTACTGCCTCATCAAGAGAATACAGGCCCAGTTAGGCTACTCAGTTGAAACATTTAAGGTAAGGAAAGAAGGAAAGGTAAGAACCTAGTGCCAAAAACCAGCTAAAAGCCGGACCATCGGCTACAAGTTGTGGATGTTAGGCCTTTTTAACAGTTTTGCAAAAAGAAGCGTGGGCCTTATTAAACAAAAGAAATGCACTCTGTTCAAATGGGATGTTGCATTTGCACAGGGAACCTTTCCAACATGCACATTTAACACAGAGTGCCATGGTGCGATTAGAGTCCCACCAAGGCACAGATTTTGAAGTACAGTAAAAGGACGGGACGACCAAGGATTCGCGGTCAAAGCTGCACTCAGAACTAGAGCAGTAAAATGGGTAAGCATATCTAAAACAGTAGGAAACGAGGAAGGAAGTATAGAGGGAACCAATAGAACTGTATAAGACAGCCAGTCAGCTTTCAGAACGCACCACCAAGGAGGCATGAGCACGGGACAATAGTAGGTTTAATAGGAAGGTGATCAGTATACACAGCAGCAGAAAGAAGAGGCCTGTGAAAATCTAAAGAAATAGAAGGGGAACAGCAGGAGAGACAAAGACACGAAAATGTCCGAGTTCTGGCATCAAAATGCCTCGAAGCTCCTGTATTCAATGAAGACAAATCAATAGTGAAAACAAATGACTCAAGGTGGCGATCACTCCAAATTGGGGTGGGTAACTGGGACAGTAAAAGAGATCAGTATACACAGCTCCAGAAAGAACAGGCCTATGAAAATCTAAAGAAAGAGAGAGGGAACGGTAGGAGAGATAGAGACACGAAAATGTCTGAGTTCTGGCATCAAAATGCCTCGAAGCTCCTGAATTCAAATAAATCAATAGTGAAAACAAATGACTCAAGGTGGCGGTCACCCCAAATTGGGGTGGGTAACTGGGACAATAACAGAGATAAGGCATGAAAATCAACAGATTGAGAGGGAGAGAAATATCCGGAAATCACAGTAACCCAACACCCGAGAAAAACACGAAGGAAATGACATAGAACGGTGGTGCTAAGGGACAGATGTTCAAGAGGAACTGTATGGTGGAATAAGATAGCTGAAACAGGAAGAGATGCAGGAAAGAACAAGAAACAATAGCCAGGTATAGGTACCGGAGGGGAAGACAAACAGGGTTCTTGTAAACAGATTAAGGACGGACGGTGAACAGAAGGAAGACAGCGGAGGTCACTGCGATGAGCCACAAAACTTCGAATGTTCAATTGTAAGATAGACACTTAAACATAAAACACCAAATAAAAACAAAACCTAACAGAAAAACAAGGATCTAGGAAAGACAAAGAATTTAAAATATTAAAGATAAAATATAATACACAGGCAGTAAAATATAATACAGAACAGTAACATGTATTAATGAGTCGTTACGATAGCAAGAATAGGGGCAGGAAGTGGAATTGGCAGGCAAGCGGGACGGTCACCATAGCCCGGAGGCATAGGGAGATAAAAAGGGGAGCGAGCACTGGAAGTGGAAAAGGAGGGGGGGGGGAGCAAAGAGGAGGAGGAAACAGAAGGCAATGGAGGGAGAGGAGTGGGAGAGAGGTCAGGAGGCACAGGATGAGCTTCTAGAGAGAGGGTGGAACGAGGGGGTACAGCATTGTCGACTGAATCTGGCATGGAAGTTAAAATATAATCATAATCTTGGGGATGGTTTCACTGTCACCATCCCCAGACCTTCAACGAAGAGGGTGGAAGGAGGGAAGGTAGGGGTACAGCTTTGTCCTCTGAATCTGGCGTGGAAGTTACAATATAATCCCTAATCACGGGGATGGTTTCACTGTCCTCATTGCCAGAGTGTTTCGTATCACAAGTAGCTGGCAGCAAAGCCTTTTGGGTATGTGACTGAGGAGACTGCTGAGATGTTGTGGATTTTGACGAGGCAGAATATATATGTCTGGAGGTTCAGGTACTCGTCACACGTACTTTACGAGCTGAAGAAGTGGGAGGATGAGCAGATAAGGTCTTAGAGTCCGATGTGATGGACAGACTGCGCTTACCACTTGGGGAGGACAGGTGTTGGATGTTACATTAGGTCAGAGGCGCCAATCGGCGGGTATGAGAAACAGAACTGGAAGAGTGAGAGGATGGACGAGGTTGGGAACGTGGGGAAGGACAAAGACAGGGAACAGGTAAGGGTGGGGATGGAGAAGTAGTAAGGGTAGAGGAATCTAAAACAGGGAAAGAAATAGAGACAAGAACAGGAGGAGGCTATTAGAAGAGGACTGAGCTAGAAGAAGGGGTAGGTAGAGAGGAAGGAGAGATGGAAATATGAATACTGTGAGGAAGAGAAGACAACAGATGCAGGGGTAGGGGCAGGGTGAGAGGAAGAAAGACAAGAAGTGGGAGGAGGAGAAGAGGGGACAACAGAGAGAGGTGCAGAAGGGGATGAAGAAATAGAGCTCGTACTAGAAACAGATGGAACAACTGGAAGAGGAGTGGAAATAGAGAGAGACAAAACTGAGGAAGAAAGCTGTGAAAGATAAGAACAAAGGTGCCCGGCATAAGAGGTGATAATGTACTCTGAGAACCCCAACGACAAACACTAGTACGAGCCTTACAAAGAGGCAGCCCTTCAAAGTAACGAACTTGAACGACTTCTGATTCAAACTTAAAGGTAGGACAGTTGTGATGAAAGGTGGCATGCGCTTCATCACAAATCAGGCAGCAATGGACAACAGCAGGGCAGTCAGGCTGAGAGTGACCAGGTTGAGCACAGACAGGACATCGTTGGGAGGAACGGCAATACTTTGCAGGATGGCCAATTCGCCAATAGGAAGTATGTTGAAAGCGGAAGGGATGAATCCCCTCACTGAAAGCCGTGTACCTCCAGTGATAACAGTGTCGGGGAGGGTGCGAGAGTCGAAGGTGATCTTGGCAATGTTGACAGAACGTTGACAGTTACCCCAAGGAAGGCTAGCATAGCAAGTAACAGTCTGGACTGGACAACCATATTCATTGAGTATGTCAGAAATTATGAGGGAGCACTCTGAGAGAGACCTGTTCCCAATTTTAAGAGAAGGTGGTAAAACAACCGTGCCAGTACGAGAGTAATGTAGCTTATCATGCTGAATGGGGACAGGGACTCCTGATGAGTCAACAAGTTTAGACATGGCTTCAGCTTGTTGAGAATGAACGGCAACTAGACATGAATCATCGAAACGGGAGTGGAAGAGAACATTGGGACCAGTTTGACGGATGAGCTGTAATTGAAAAAGATCATCCGAAGAGTGTGGAGAGCCAGCCGGGATATTGAAGAACTTAGTCCAAGTTCCAGGGTCAGAAAGCGAGGAAAAAGGAATGGGAGTTGAAGAAAGGACAGAAGGAAGAGGGCAGGAGGAGAGAGGGGGGGGGTAGATGATACAGAGATAAAAGAAGTAACTGAGTAAAGAGAAGTACAGGAAAGAAGTGGAGACTGGGCAACAGATGTAAAGAAGGAGGCCAGGGACAGGAAGGTAGAGGGGGTAGAAGACCCTGTGATCCCATTCAAAACCTAGAAAGGTTCTAGGGTGACAATGAGGGAGGGTTGAGAAGAGAAAGCCTGAGATATGCAGACATCAGGGAGAGAGGCAGGTTGGAGTAAAGTAGATGGAAATGTAACCATATGAGGAGAGGAGGAAGAAGAAATAGGACAGGAAGAGGAAAAAAGGGGTGGAAAAGTAGGGGAGGGAAGATTCGCCAGACTGGGAGAAGGTTTATGAGGAGCGTCTCCTGTTGCTCCTTCTGAAAAGGGACAAAACTCATAACTGGCCATGGTGAGCCTAATGTAGAAAACAGGAAATAAACTGGTCCACTCTTGAGAGCCCGGATCAAAAGTAAGGGCAAAAAGAAGAAGACAAAGGGCCACTGTGCCCATGGTGCCCTGAGGCCATTCATGACTGACAAAAAGAGACTGCCTTGCATCCCATCAGCATGACTCTCACACCTTAAGAAAGGTGGGAAGAAAAGATGATAAAAGAGGGAAAAGAAGAAGAAGGACCAAGCAAAATTAGTGGAGTCAAGGACTGGGGCCTGAGGGTGGGGGAAGCAGTACACACCACCCGCAACATCAGGCCCCCAACCCCAGACCCCTGAGCCCCCTGTTGACTGCAATGGGCTTGGTATTGAAGGTGACATTTAAGTTAAGGGACAAATCACCTTCCCGCATGGAACTAAATAAGCAACCAATCCCAACCACCCCCTGAATGTACATCTTTATGGCTCCATTCCATTGAAGTGCCTTAACCCAGTAGACTACCAGGCATCTGTTTGGTTATATGCATACCACCAAACACAGTAATTATACGCTAACCATCCAACACAGGACATACAGTAAATGGTGTCCTGGGCTACAAGAAACCATATGGTTCACATTGCTCGTCACTCATTGTAGTCACCTGAATGTAGCATGACAAGTGAGTGGATGAAGAATATTCCTACCTCAAAACATGTGTTACTTAGTGCAATACAGTCCTATCAAAGTGAAGTGCCTGTCCAATTATGGTTACATGCTAAAATGTGTTAGTAACTGCCATGAATCAGCTATTCACATTTTATTATTAAATTACATATGTTACAATCCTTTTTTTAATTTCCAATGTACAGAATACACAATAGTACATATTTACACCATAAGTAATATATTATGCATCTTTTACTGTACACATGGACATATCTCCCATATGCATTAATGAAAATATACAAAACAAACTATATTCTTCCATCAGCTCATCCGGTCAGTAGAAAAGAAAGCTAACGTCATTATAAATGTGTATAAACACTAGATTTATACCAACAGCACATTGTTTAAAATAAGGCATACAAATTGTGCTAGAATGTAAAAGCTCAACAAAAACCTGGAGACAAAATACACAGCAGTTTATCAATTCTTAACAACTCATACCAGACATACAAGGGACACTGAAGATGACAACTGCATATCAGTTAAATGAAATATAAATATCATAATTTTCCAACATTCATGGCCTCTGCAAGCATTCACAAAAGCCCCAAACAGTATAAAAATTTCCTCTATGCATCATATTCAATACATGTAGCTTAACTCTTTTGGTGGTTGTGGTGCACTTGGAAATTTTATGCTGGTAAACTCAAAATGACATTGATCACCTGAGCAAGTAATTAATCATGTAAATGCACACAAAAATGGCCCACCAGCTTACACAGCTGAGTGTCAGGAATAGTGTGAGATGAGATGAAAAAAGACTGTTTTTGTTCTAAGGGTCCAATCATAAAACATTATATTTGTATTAGTCTCTGCCAGTGCAACATCTACCAGTGTAATCTATGATAACCTAATATTCTGATCAAATCTGATCAATCCTAAGCTATCTCAACTACTGGAACCTACTCTAAATAATGTAAACATTCTATACTAACCAATTTGAAGCTACTATAAAATGGTATCCAAAACCAACCTAGTCAGCTCAAAACTGCCCTAAAGAATTCTAATAAATTACCTGTAAAACTTGCTGCACATCAATCTCACCAAGCTAATTTTATTGTAAGTACTGTACTCCCTGTATTGCATTGGAAACAGCTTCATCCAGGTGAAGCGGACCTCTCGTATGCTTACTAAACCATGCTCAAGACTTGCTTTAATATGCAACCCTGAGGAGTATAATCTTTATCAGTTTTACATACATACAGTATGACACTGCATTTTTCATCTCAGCTGTCCCAATATCATAATCATCACCACAACCCAAATTCACTTACCATATTTCAAGAGTGGGCAAAATCCTGATATAAGAAATAAGCAATACTGTATATTCATTCACTCTGTACAAGCTTTCACAGTTCTCGGTTTCATATAAAAGATCCAGTCATTTACGTGTAGCATTTTGTCACTTTTGTGACACGTTGGTGTAATGCCATGCCCATTTTAAAAAATGGGTGCAACTGTTTACCTTCTTGCATACTTCAAAACCTTTAATTCTTTTCCTGCTTACACATTCTAAAACATGCAAGTAGCACAAATACATTAATGCCTACACTGCATTGCAAATTCTCACTCTACTTGCAAGCTGTCACATTAATATCAGGAACCATAGCAAACAATCTTGCACAGGAAAAGGAAAAGGAAATAATATTACAGGGAAATGAAAATAAATTATAACCATTAGATAACAATGTACAGTATCACAAATGTTTCCCCCAAACAATAAGTCATAAACATAATATACACTTAATCTCCAACAGAAAATAAAGCTTTTTGTCCAATGTACAGTACTCCAGTAACAGTCTTAATAATTACTGTACTTTGTGGCTAGTTCAGTTCACCCAAAACTGTCCTCTCCATGCAAACAGCTGCTCTCACCAGAAAGGATACAACACACTGTTCCATCAATTACTGGTATATGCCACCAATTAAGGCACCTAAATATGGGAGCGATGGGAGATAGGAAGGAAAGAATTAAGGAAGATGGAAGGGAGGGAGGGAGGGATGAAGAAAAGGCTAACTATAATCTAATTACAAAAAAGGATATCCAGTATACAATATGAATACTGTAAAAGAATAATAACAAATGTAAGAGTTGAAAGTGGAAGGTAACCCAGTAACTTCTTCCGTACGATGACATATTTATTCTATTTTTGTATGGTATTACTCAGCTTAAGGGAGACCTCACTTTGTGCAGTGATTAAATGCACAATCCATTAACCACTCCTCAATGCCAGTGTCCTTTTTTTAGTAGGAGTACTATCAGATGAATCTATTCTGCCTGATGGAGAGCTCTTAGAGTTTAATGAATTACAGGTAAGAAAACGGAGAAGCTAAAATTAGTAAGGAGATTGGAGGGCAGGAGGTAATGCAAGGGGTATAGCAGAAAATATCTGTTTGGAAATCATAAACTGAGAGTCAATGGTAGGCTTTCAGATGTTAAACCTTGTTCTCAGTTGCAAGTAAAGAAGATGGAGATATAAAAAGGTTGAGGGAAAAACAGGAAGTAGAGTATGCCATATGGCTAAACAAGAAATATGGAAAAAAGAGGAGGAGAATCAGGAAAATGCACTAGAAGCAATGTAAAGATAAAATCAGATTAAATAAATACAGTATATTTAATAACAATTAAACAAGAGACAAGAAAGAACAGAACAATGAGAAGTGAGTAATGAAGCAGGAAGCTGAAGAGAATGATGTACTATTCAACAATGTCAGCCAAAAGTAAAAGGGAGTGAATATAATAATGTTAAACAAGAGGCATGGGCACAAAACAGGAACAGGAAGAAAAGTAAAAGAGATATGAAAAGAAGGTCACCCACTGCATGGAAGAGGAGAACAGAATAATTTATAGGAGGGAGGGTTGGAATGGTCAGTGAAAAAGAGGTACAGTATGTTATAGATGAAGAGAATCGGACAGTTTGAAGGCAAGAGGGTTGGAATGGTCAAAAGCAATAGATTTGTGTTGGAAAGAAAAGAGCTGAACAATATGTACAGTAGTTCAGAATATATATTAAAAAAAAAAATAAAAAAAGTAGGAAGACAATAATAGCCTGAAGACTTTTATGTTATGGCCATCCTTTGTGGATAAATCTTCAACAGAGGCAAAGCATCAGCAAGAAAGACAGACCAATAAACAGGCAGACAGTCTGACAAAGCAATTATGGATTATCTGCTTTTGAACAGCTTCAGCAATGCCTCAAGTATGCTGCCAAATTAAACCAGAGCCATCACCTCATCCTTGACATGAATGAAGGGTATTTTTCACACCACAGAACCTCTTTCTTCACTCCAAATTTTACGTAAGTGAGCTACCTGCTGTATCAAACTTCATGTATCACTGAAGCAACAAACTAAATCTCTGCTTTTCAGTCATGAAGGACATTACAATAGTATGTGAAACATTACCACTACAACTCTATAATCATTATTAAAGCACATTCACACACATACAAAAATAGTTCCTAGCATATACAGCAGAATGTGCTTAATCCACCTGGCCCGGGAACTTATTAGAGTGGGTACTTCATAAAATCACGGCAAGCAGCTGGTATCAGAACCAGGGAGAAAAGATGATCAAGATTTACACTACTTATATATGTTACACAGTTTATTTCAAGCAGTCATTATTGTATCATTTCACATATGTCCTTAAAGCAGTACGGTATGTTCAAATATTTACCTTTAAGTAAACTGCTGTCAGCAAATAGCACATCAAGATAATTTTCAATATGATGGGTGTTTTTTAACAAGATGAATGACTGGGATACACGATTACAAAATTATGGACTTCTGGATGAAGACATTTCACTGTACACTACACACCCACCCATACACACATCCCATAAATGTGTCAACAAAGTGGTGCAATCATACAGACATGAACTGCATATGATGCAATCTAAAATCCATGTTTTGTCAACAACCCATTTCAAACACTCAACCACCAACTTTCCAAACTATCCAAGCCTCATTTATAAAGCCCTAATTACAATTTCAAACTTACTGCATACATAAGCTTTGAATAATGAAGAAATCACACTTTCATTACACAATAAACTCTCTAAAAATAATATTGCAGACTTCATATACTCTGCCCCTTCAGAGGCACTGTTCTCTTAAAAGCTATATAAATATATATGTATATAGGATATAAATATATACACTCATACATAAGTTTCACACACAAAAATGTAAAAAATAAATAAATATCTAGCTGTAACTGAACTTAAACAGCACAAAAGATATTGGAGATATCATGTGATACTTCTGCATATGGAAAGAAAATCACTGTCAACTGAATTGTGTCCACTGATATTTCACAATGTGACATGACTGGTCAGACAAATTAGCTAAAAAGAATTAAACCGTACACCATAATAAACAGTGTTAGAGTAATTTAGAAAAAAAAAAACACACACACAGCACAGTTTTTGATACTGGGAGTTCACTGGTGACATCAGGAGAAAATATACCCAGATGGGTTTATTCACCTAAGAAGATCATCTCATAGCGAAGGAGTTAGAAATATCCAGTGACCTGTTCAGTATAATGACATTTTCTTCAATGTCCTTTTACTACTGGTAAGTGATATTAATTTCAAGAAGGATCTAGTAGTGTGGTGAAGGTGTTCAAGTATTTTGCATTAGGGTTAACAGCCAAGTAAGTTCCCCACTGTATTTCACATGATCATCTCGTCACTTCAATAATGTAGTTGCAGTCAATGCAGTAGTTCTTGTGCATGGCCATGAAACCAAATCAATACCTTACAAGCTGTACTTACTAATCAACAGTAATCTTATGGGTTGAACTCTCACTTCATGAGGACTGTAGCAAGCTAGTGCAGAATGATGCACATCCTAACAGCCTTTACATATTGTGAGCAAAAACAGAAAAACCTTGCATAGCACTTCTGTTTTGCACTGATTTGGATGAAAGGGGATGTCTGGGTAATGGCTCTGTCCGGATAATGGACTTCTCACCAGGCCCCCTTTCGTACATAACCTAACTTTTAAAGCCAGTGTAAAAGGCCAATAAAGTACATAGTATAATGCTTGTTCCTGTTGTTTAACACTACTCCATCTGGTCAAGCAGACCTACCAAGCAATTACCATGGTCAAGCAGACCCATCAACCACAGACAAGCAATCACCACTGTGGGGCCATACCCTGCGGTGACAAAAAAAAAAGCTACACAAGAAATACGCAGTGAGCACACAAAACATAATGGTAGAATGGAATAAAACCATAATAAAAATGAATAAAATCATGGTAAAGTACAGTAAGCCAGAATACAATCAAAGTCAACACTCACGACGCGACCATCCCCCATCAATCTTATCGAGGATCTTCCGCTTCTCCAGGGTCATCACTACCCTCTTCCTTTTCCCTGGTGAAGGGGCCAACATCATACAACCTAGGAAGAGGCATGCAAGGAATAGCAAGGTCTGAAGCAGGTAGGAAACAACTACAGAAGCCACCACATGCACTGCCATGACAACTGTTTGAAAGATGTTTACTACACTGTTGCCACACAGGAACTGAGAATGACTGAGGGGGTCACTAGCAGTCGCTGGGTGGACTACCCAGCCAGAGAGGGCGGCACAACCAGGCTATTCCTGCCAAGCCGGGCACAAAAATGGTCGTGCGGCTATAATTTCCGTCCGGGCACAAGCATTTAGTCGGGATGTGAAAAAATGTAAAAATATTGGTTTTGCACTGCCAGATAGTGTCCGGGTAATGGCCATCCGGATAATAGAGCGATTACTGTACTGTATATACTGTATGTGTGTGTATGTATGTATGTATGT
>JAGKTI010029330.1:0-11801 GCA_018397915.1 Birgus latro | reverse complement strand
AGAGAGAGAGAGAGAGAGAGAGAGAGAGAGAGAGAGAGAGAGAGAGAGAGAGAGACCAAACTTTGTGGAAGGCTTCAGGATAAGACAAGGATAAAGGAATTTGATTTTTTAAATCAAAGGTGAGTGTCAAAGGAAAAGGCCATAGGTCAATTTAGGTCAAGGTCAATTAAAGTCAAGGTCAATTTAGGTCAAGGTTAATTAAGGTCAAGGTCAATTTAGGTTAAGGTAAATTAAGGTCAAGGTCAATTTATGTCAAAGCCAATTTATATCAAGGTCAGTCAAGGTCAAGGTCAATTTAGGTCAAGGTCAATTTAGGTAAAGGTCAATTTAGGCCATGGTCAATTTAGGTTAAGGTCAATTAGGTTAAAGTAAATTTAGGTCAAGTTCAATTTAGGTTAAGTTAAATTTAGGTCAAGGTTAATTTAAGGCAACATCAAAGGGCAAGGTCAAAGGACATGGTCAATTAAGGTCAAGGATTTATTTACTTTTCTGATATTTCTGATATTAATAATGATGGTGATAATAATAATTATTTTAATAATAATAATAATAATAATAAGAAGAAGAAGAAGAAGAAGAAGAAGAAAAAGAAGAAGAAGAAGAGTAATGACAATAATAACCATTTTGTGCACGATGACACATTAGGCGTCATATGGGTTTTTCTGTGGACATGCACGATGACGCCACACGCGTCATAATGGGCAATACAATTTACCAAAAAAAAAGTTTTGGGTCGATCTGCGCCATTTTTGGAGGTGTCATAGCTTGCCTGGCTCTCATCAAAAGTAATGAGTTGACAACTGTGGGTCCCGATTCCAGCGTCATTGCATACAGTTTGTTTAGTACCAAACTAGCTGTCAGTGGGAGAGGAGTGCATGGTCCCTTGTCCATTTAAATCCACTCTATTACCCGCATCATGGCAGCACGACATATTTCAATACACCAATAGTGCTTATGTAGAGTTTTTTGTTTTTTTGGCACTATTGTGGTTAGATTTGGTGTTTGCAATAGGAAATTTAGGTGTTTGTGAAGCATTTGTGGCAAATATCAGCAGTTGTGCCAACAAAGATTTTGTTACTGTTTCTAACCCTGGCCCCAGATTTACACTGCCTCTACCCTTCACCAAATGTGAGTATTCATCTATAAAAAGAGTGTCAGTGTATCATGTCAATACAGTTTGCAATACCTAGTGTGGAAGGAAATAGTGAAACAGTGCAGTAGGTTATAGGGAGGCAGGACACAGCCCTCTAGTCACAAAATGGCGTGAGTACACCATAGTTTTTTGCATTTTTATTGAAAACTATTAGGCATAGGAGAACCATTGGGGGTTTAAATGAAAGCCCATAAAATTCTGCATAAGATGATGGAATAAAAACATCACACTGTCAAGAAAAGTTTCTCGCTAGAGCTCCCCAAATAAAAATCTGTTGTCTGTTGGAAAGTCATGTTACTTTTTCGCTTATTACTCGAAAAATTTACCCCATATCAAACTGGGAACTATCCCATTTGAAAGCTAATAAAATTTTCCTTCTATTGATGTATAACATTTAAAGATAGGTTTGTAAACATTGGAGTTATGATGTTGGGAAGCGAGATGAATGGTCCCCAATGATTATTCACAGCGCGCTAACGTTCATATAGTGTGTCTGTGTTCATTTTCCTGCTTATTGTGTAGAACAAACATCGACGAATAGGAATATATAGGTTTGGTGGCAAAATAAATAAGTTTGGGTGGTGAGAATAAGCCGAGAATACACGATTTTGGTGCGCGCAGAGGGCGGCAGGGGGGATGGGGAGAAAGTGGTGTGTAGTAGAACAAAAACTTATGAAACTTATCTGCACGTGAAAGGGCTAATAGTAGTAGTAGTTGTAGTACTTGTAAAAGTAGTAGTAGTGGTGGTAGTAGTAGTAGATGTGGTAGAAGCAGTATTAGTAGTCACAGTAGTAACAGAGGTAGTAGTAGTAGTAGTAGTACTGGTTGTATTGTTGTGTTATTATTATTATTATCATTATTATTATTAGTAGTAGTAGTAGTAGCAGTAGTAGTAGTAGTAGCATTAGTAGTTGTAGGAATTTTAATAATAATAATAATAATAGTAATTATAACAATAACAATCACTATTTTAGAAATAAAATCATCATATCCTCAAAAAATGATTGTATTCCCAAAGAAATGTGTTTCAATATGAGCAAAAAAAAGCATTGAAAATCTGTACCTCCACTGTATATCCATGCCCCCCACTGTATACTTACCCCCATTGTAATATCCCCCCTACTTTAATATCCCCCCACTGTAATATCCCCCACCTCTGTAATATCCCCCCCTCACTGTATATCCCCACTGCTAGATCCTAAAAACACTGAATCAAATCTCTCTCTCATGCTCGGGCTACCAGATGTGAGTTAGTCTTGGGCGAGTGCTCTCAAGGGGAACACTGTAGTGTCCTAATCTGTAATAAAGACCTTAAATAACTACTCTAGGTCTTTGTTTCAATCACCAAGGTGACAGTGGTTTACATTTGGTAGCAGCAGTGAGGCGAACCCTCCATCCTGATCGCCTCCCTACTTTGTTTAGTGACACCAACAAATACTCACCAGTGACTTACCAGTGCTGTTCTCTAATCCGTAACACGCACTCACCTTGCTGTTCATCTGCTGAAATTGTCACAACCACCGACCTATGCACCTATCTCACCAGCTGTGCACCTATTCAATCTGCACATATTCAGTGTTCTACCAGTCAGTGTCCCCTCCTCTCTCAGTGTCACCTAACTAGCATCTGCTGTACACCCTGACACCACCCAATGCACCTATTGCTCACCAGCTCTGCACTTAATCTGTGAGTACCTATACTTGCCATTCCCACACTCCTCACACCCCACATCCATCAGGAGCCTCTTGTACCTGACATCCGGTGTGGCACTGAGTCATGCCTGCCACACCGCATTCACATACCATCTTCCACCACCGGGCCAGAACGCCTTCACTGAGCATCGTCTTAACTTCCTCCCAGGCCATCAACCCCCCATTCACGTATCGACTCAAGACCAGCGAGCCAGCCCGCTCCCTCCAAGACTCATCAAACATACCTGCCAGGCGGACTACAACACCGTATTCACAACCAGTCTCATCTACTGTGAGCCACACCATCATCCTTGAGCACGGTCTTAACTTCAAGCCAGTTAACCACCTCAACCTCCATATTCGCAACCAGTCTCATCTCCAGCAAGCCAACCTGCCATTCGCAACCACTGTTTTAACTTCAAGCCACCGACCTACTTCACTTCATTCACAACTCGATTTATGTAACTATATTATAGTTTATTCTCATCCACCCATTACTTAACTTTCTATGGAGATTATTCTCCAGATTTTCTCTACTGATTGCATATTATGTAAATATTCATCTTACTACCCTCACTTCATTATCATCCTCACCAGCTACATTTATAACTCATTTCACACTTCACACTTTATTTATTAACCCCCATGTCCATTCATCTTCATTAATTTTCACTTCCAAATTCTTTCATCTACACACTGTAAATATATACATTTCTCTTCTCATCCATCGTCCTACATTTTAGCACCACAGTACATGTCATATTTTGAATATACGGAAGTTACTCCCACTGATCACAGCCAACAAACTGCAAATGAACAAAAAACTTACACCGAGGACAATTCAGTGACTCATCTCCGCAGTGGTCGCTCACATCTACGGCACACCTCAGCAACTCAGACATCATTTCCCGCCGACCCACGTATTTTAACCCGCCGAGTCCCACCGACGTACGATGCACGTCACTACTTTTTTCCACGGACAGACCCTCCGACGTGCACCGTACGTCAGCCAGTTGAAAGACCTGTCGTTTGCACATTTGTTTAACAACGACAGTGATTTTTGGTAGGTATATGTGGGAGACCTTCCTCTACATGCTGCCAAGCTGGGATACTGCCTGGCCACACCTGACCTCCCCTCCCCCTCCCCCCACACTCGGCAAATCGCCTGTTAGCAGTAACCTGGCCAGTAATGTGTTGCCCCATAGTCTCTCCAATGACGAAATTCATGATGAAAGTGATTCCTGAGGTGGAAGACAAAGAAACAAAGAAGCTAGAGGGTGAAACAAACAGAAGTGATGAGGTGGTAATGTCGTAAAGGAAGGTGCCATATGTTGGGGTTTTGGGTTAGTGAACAATGCTTTTATTGCCTATATTATTGTGTAAAAACTAATATAGACTTGTGCTACACATAAATTCGTACCAAATAAATAAATGAATATGTAATTTAAAGTGGCCTGAATTAGTTAACCCTTCCATAGTCCGTTTTCTTTAGCCAGGTACCCTGAGAAAGAAGGGAAATGTAAGGGTGACTGACACCTGTTATAAGCTCAGGAAGGCGATTTTTCTATGAATTTTCGATGTTTCTCACCAAAAGTGGAGGTTTGAGCCAAAAAAAAAATAAAAGTTGAAAATCATTCGGGTTCTGAGGGTGTGCTGGGCAAAAAATTGGTCGGGACTGAACGGGTTAAATCCAGATACTCTACCCCTGATTTTATACAGCTTTTTTCTATCCCTGCTCCTTCAACTATCGTTAAATCTCCTGCCCCACTTCATCTCCTGTCTCCACTACATTTTACTACCACTACCTTCTCTCTCCCTCTCTCAATCATCTTCTTTAGTAACTTCCACATTAATGCCAACTCACACTCTTCCAACCATGGCTCAAACACCACCTCCCCCACAGTCCATCGATCTAGATGATGCAAGCCGTCCCAAATTTACTGGCAAGGAAATCGTGTTGGTCAGTTTATGATTCCCTCAGGGAGGTAGAAACAGACATCCACAATTGGCAAATCACAGATGAACCCCTCAAAGTCTCTTATATAATGGGTCGATTTCACCAATAAAAATCAGATACTGGAGCCGCGATCCGTGCAGGTCATTTCGATGACATTAAAACCTCTGATGATTTCCGCAAGGAACTCATAAAGCTTTGTTGCCAGCATTCCAATGCTGCATCTCTCATTGGATTAACTAATCACCTCACCCAGATGGAGGAGGATATGACAGTCCCATCTCAAAATGCCAAACTACACGAAGCAGCCTCTGCCATGAAGGTCACCAGTAGCGAGATGTGCCAATTGTTAGTAGGTACAAAATGGATAGAAGTGAATGGAGCTCCTATGCTTTCACTCAAAAACTTTGTAGATTTACTAGGTTACCTGAGATTCTTGAATTGGCTTGATCCTCGACAAAGAGAGATAGCTCTGGAGGTAGGTTTCAGTCCATGAGACAAAATTGTCCAGGTCAGCAAAACTATCCAAGAAAGAACAGGTTCAAACTGCATGAATCAGGCCACAAACCGCCCCTTGGTCTCCAATCCACTAGACCACTCGCGTTCACGTCCAGCCACAAAAGGAAAACCTACCACACACCATTCTCATACCTAACATCATTCACCAACCGCTGGTCGTGATCAATCTAGTGTCCAATGGAACAGACAATCCTTGATTCTTTGCTGGCACTGTGGTAACCCCGGACATCGAGAATCCAGTTGCGACCCTTCCAGCTCGTGTCGTCCTACATGCAAGTATCATAAGACAAGTACGACTCACACTACTGAGGAATGTCGTTACCTAAACCGCCGGGAGTTGGGGGAAGCGACGTGCCCGTATCGGACCAATATAACGTAGCAATGGAACATCAACTCCCCATTTCCCATGTAGGGCCCATTACTTCCTCAGGCTTAGTCATTCTAGGATGGAGTAATGACATACAAACATCATTCTTCATGGACACAGGATGTATAGTAAAGTTGATCTCTGATACCTCTTTAAACATCATTTGAGGAAAAAACAAAAATGTCAGTGTCCTTGAGCTGCCTGACGTTTGCCTATGTGGTGTAGAGGGCTCAGAGTTCAAGGTCAAAGGAAGAGTCACTTTGGAGGAACAACTAGACAGAGCCTTGATCCCCTTTCCAATAGAATTTCATGTTACTAACGACTTGAGGTATCCAGCAGATCCCCTTATTGGCTTAAGCACCATGGCTCAATACGCCATTGCATTATTACCTACCTGTGGTTGTATAGACATTTCTGGGTTTCCAGTATATAGCATGGAATGTCCATGTTTTGTACTTACAATAAACTCAGTCATTCAGTCCCCCCTGAATCCAACACTGCCTAAGAGTACAGAGGAAGACTCGCCATCATCATCAACATCATGTGAGAGTAAAGAGATCATTCCACCACTATCTGAGAGCAAAGAAGTCCTCAACACCTGATGATACATTCTCTCAGCATTCAAAAATGGCTCTTCCAAACTCCTCTAACGACAGCACTACAGCCGACTCAAACGTGTCTCAGTTAAGTCCCTCACAGATTTTGACTGATGTTCTCCAACACGCAGAGACGAAGCATGCAGTAACGAATATGTGCACAATTTTGTTACTGCATGATTTCACCAAAGAGTCTGTTCGTGTTGTAGGTGTGAAAGGAGTGGATGTACTAACACTACCTGAGACACGTTGTGTGAATGGCTTAACTTATGAGTCAGCGTGGTGCACTGTCTCAGAGGACAGTTTATGCTACATGTACTTGCTCAATGTCACTAATGCTCCACTGAAGCTTAAAAGTGGTGTAAAGATTGGAGACGTCCTGGTGTACCCAGCGGCCGTAAAGATGTGCCAGGATTCCTCCATACCTACTATCCATGATGATGATAATGACCCGACAGGTATCTATGCCATCAACTCTAAGGGATCTGCTCTGACTTGTTCACCTGATCTGCTCTTGACTCTAATTTGTAAAGATTTCCCACAACATAAAGACCAACTACTCAACCTCTTATAGTCTTACCGAAATGTGGTAGCCTTACCCGGAGAACTGATGGGGAGGACAGACTACGTTAACCTGTAACGTCTCGAACGATTTCCTACCTCTGATACCCCCCAGTCCCGAGTAATTTCGGGAAATTTTTTTGTTGTCTCAAACCTCCGCTTTTGGTGAGAAACATTGAAAATTCATAGAAAAAACACCCTCCTGAGCTTATGAATGTTGCTACAGGTGATGAGTCAGCCTTACTTTTCACTCTCACTCAGGGTATCTGGCTTCAAAGAAAATGAACTATGGAAATGTAAACTAATTCGAGCCACTTTAAATTACATATTTATTTATTTATTTGGTACGAATTTATGTATAGTACAAGACTATATTAGTTTTTACACAATTATATAGGCAATATAAGCATTGTTCAGTCACCAAACACATCCACATATGGCACCTTCCTTTACGACATTATCACCTCACCACTTCTGTTTGTTTCTTGCTCTAGCTTCTTTATTTCTTTGTCCTCCACCTCAGGAATCACTTTCACCATGAATTTCGTCATTGGAGAGACTGTGGCATGACATGTCTTTACTGGCCAGGTCACTGCTATCAGGTGAATTGCCGAGTGTGAGGGGAGGTGGGGAGGGGGGTCAGGTGGGGCCAGTCAGTATCCCCACTTGAAAGCAGATAGAGGAACGTCTCCCACATATGCCTACCAAAAATCATCCATGAAACTTGAAAAATGTGCAAATGACTGACCTTGCAATTCCTCAACATACGGGTATGTCGATGGGTGTAGCTGTGACAAAATGTTGCAACACACCTGTATGTCGATTGGACACCTCTGGTTAAACATCACATAGAACATTTCCAGGTACTCAGCTGATCTATTTACCAGCATATCGGTTACCTCACAGCTTGAGAAAACAAACGGATGAGATGGTACAGAAAATATTAGCTCAGGACATTATTGAACCCTCCGTCAGCCCATGGAATAACCCATTTTTCTTAGTCCCAAAGATGGACGGTAACTTTAGACCAGTATTGGACTACCGTAAAGTAAATTCTGTAACTGTCCCAGACCGTTTCTCATTACCTGTCCTCACAGATTTGCTACAGTCACTAGGTGAAAACAACGTAGTCTTTTCAACTCAAGACCTCCTCAGTGGGTACTGGCAGGTCGAAATGGAAGAATCATATCGCCCAAGTACAGCCTTCAGCACCCTTTCCGGACATTTTCAGCTTAAGAGACTTCCTTTTGGTTTGAGGAATGCTCCTTCCGTGTTCATGCGACTTATCCATTCGGTCTTCAATGGCATGATGGGACACTCTCTCTTTGCTAACCTAGATGACATCATTGTTGTGAGTAAATCAATCCCTGAACATTTTGCCAAACTACAACAAGTATTTGAACACCTACAGCTAGCATACCTGAAAATCAACCTCAGTAAATGTGACTTCCTGTGAAAGAAAATCAACTTTAAAGAACATGTCGTAGATGCACAGGGCATTCATACTAATGAAGACAAAACTAAGGCGATCCTCACTTTCCCAGAACCTACCACTGCAGATGCTGTAAAGAGTTTTCTGGGCCTGAGTGGGTACTGTCATAGATTCATTAAAGAGTATGCAAAGATTGCCGCTCCTCTAACCCACTTACTCAAGAAGAAAGTACTCTGTTTGGACTAAAGATCGGTCGCAGGCCTTCCAAAAAATAAAGACAGCTCTTGTAAATGCCCCAGTTTTACCATTCCCTGATTAGACAAAACTCTTTCTTCTATGTACAGATGCCTCAGGTGCAGCACTTGGTGCAGTTTTAATTCAACTCGATCAAGCATCAAGGAAGCGTGTAACTGCGTATGCTAGTCGCGCCCTTACGACCACTGAACATAATTACAGTGTCACAGATCTTAAAGCTTTAGCAGCGGTCTGGTCCTTCAAATATTTAAGAGATATAGTATATGGTTATCCACTGCAAATCCAAACGGACCACCTCCCTCTATGTGGTTTGTTTAAGGGACACAACCTTACAGGTAGGCTAGCTAGATGGTCAGTCACCATCCAGGACTTCAATCCCACTTTTCAGTATGTCCCAGGAAAATTTAATGTAGTCACAGATGCACTCTCACGCCTTGTAGCAGCAGCTGTCACATCACTGGAGCCAAATGAAACTGAGAACACCACACTAACACCTGAGATTGCTCAAAATTCTCAGCACAAGGACCCTGTATGGTCGAAAGTAACTTATTTCCTGGAATTGTGAGATGCCTCGACCTTACCTACTCTAACAGTACCAACAGATGAGTTCATACAGGAAGATGATCTCTTGTACAGAAAAACATTACTCACAGGGAAGGACTTGCCCAGTAGAGAAGTACACCAACTCGTTGTCCCTAATGACCTAATATCTGTGGCCCTTCACATAGTTCATGATATGTCTCATGCATCCCATCCGGGTAAAGACCGATGCTTGCGCCAAACACATCTTGGACACTATTGGTCAAGTATGCGACACGATATCAATGTGCACTGTGACTCTTGCATCTCGTGCCACCACCACAAAGGATCAACTGGGTTACCTGCACTGCTTTTACAATACCCAATCCTGTCATGACCGTGGGAAACAGTCTCGATCGACCTTTTAAAACTCCCTCTTACAGAATCAGGCACTGAGTATTTGTTTGTAGCAGTCAACCACTTCTCACATTACTGTGTCCTCGTGCCCCTCTCAGATAAGACAACAAAGGGTGTTGCACGTGCCTTTGCAGATCACGTAATTTGCCCATTCAGTACCCCACATACCATCCTTAGGGCCGCGTCACACTTAGCCGAATTTGTTCCTGAATCAGCCGAATTTCATATTCGTGCATCACCTAGCTGAATCACGGCGAAAAATCCGAGAGTACGCATTAAACACGCACGTCAGACGCATGACTTACAACCATGAACGTACGACGACAGTATGCTATACACATAAGACAAATGCTATATGCATTTTTAAACGCATCAAGGACGAATAATCCACGCACAAGGTGACCCGAACGCGCACGCAGTGCGTAAGTGACATGCACCAGATGAACCACACACGCACGTGTCAAGAATACCCACCTGTCACCCTGCTGCCCTCGGCCCAATATATAAACGGACGGGCCTTACTTCACAACACCAGTCTCCTTCTTGCCCATACCAGGGGAACATTTACGACGAAGTTTCACAACCTCCTGACTGCTGAAAAGGTTGAGGCTTTTGGTATGGTTACAGACATTGATTACTTCTCAAACCATAAATTACCTGCAATTGATGCATCTGTGCAGACGCAGGCACCTAAGACGATCCTGTTGGGTGAGGAACTGGATTGTAGAACGCCCTATTCATGGACACTATGAAGCCTTGTTGGTGTCTCTAATCAGTGCTGACAAGACCACCTACAACAATTATATGTGGATGGACGAAGCTATGTTTAAGGAGATCTTGTATCGCATAACACCAAGGATTGAAAGGCAGGATACATTTATGAGGAAGGCCCTTGTACCCGAGTTATGTCTGGCCATTACTATCCGTTTCCTAGCCACAGGGGAAACCTACAAAAGCATGGCCCCATACGTTAATGATTCGTCATTTATATGTCTATGACTCGGGTCACTGGATTGCATGCGCCATTCTTTGACCTGACTTGCCTGCCGAACCTTCCACGTCCCGGGCGTATGCTTTATGTATCTAGTACGTTTTCTACTAATCTCGTACGCACGTCATACGTAAGCTGTACGCAAATAATAATTTGTGAGAGCTAGCCAAAAAGATATTGCACTCGATATCTTTTCAGTGGCCTCCACGAACTCTGCCGTATTCAGCAGAACACCCCAAGTAGCTCCCGAATTCTTTCCCGAACTGGAGCCGCATCGCAATTCGGCTGAATTCGGGAACAAATTCGGCTAAGTGTGACACGGCCTTTACCGACAATGGTACTGAGTTCAACAATAGTCTCATAGATGAGATCTGTTGACACTTTAAAATTAATAAATGCAATGTCGTGCCTAACCATCCAGCTTCCAATGGCCTTGTAGAGCGCCATGACAGAAATATCTTAGACTGCCTCAGACATCTAGGCTCCCATAGTTCATCCTGGGTTAAATGGTTACCCCAAGTGGCATCCTCAATCAATAGCTCCATCAACGCATCAATTGGCGAGTCCCCCTTCTTTGTCCTCTTTGGGTTTGATAAAGGCCTACCACACTCCCCGTTATCCTCAAAGCCAGACCCCATCCATAACATGGATGTTTATGTAAAAGTATAATTGGCAGACTTCCAAACAATCCATCACTATGTAAAATCAAATCTGGCTTCGTCTCAGGACATGATGCAGCGCCAACATAAATATGCCTCTCATAGCAGTATCAACATTGGCGATCTAGTGTTTGCTCATTCCCATACATGCACCTCTAAATTGGATGTGCTCACTCAACAGGGTAACAAATTTCACATACAAGACCTGTCCACTACAGATACCAAATGGGTCCATGCAGACGATCTAAAGCGTGCACCACGAGGCCTAGTGTTGGAAGAGTCACTTGCACAGCCCACTGATACTCGTCCTACTCCACAAATCCCTCAATCTTCCCCATGATCTACCTATCAGTCTCCTCCATTTGCACGTACAACTCCTCATTCATCAACCAATCAATGTCGATACAAGCTGCGTTCCACCTGTCAACACCTCCAGGACCTCTCCCGTTAATTCTACCCTTATTTTCTAGGTAAGACGTTAGCGGTCTACCTGCTGGCAGTGCTGACCCTCCTAGGGTCTGGGATGGGTGAGGATGATGGTGGAGTACGTCCTGGGGCCTTGGTCGGCTCGGGAGACGAGGTAATGCTGGTCGAGAATGTAGTCTCCCTGCGCTACGATCTTGTGCCCCTGGCCAACGTAGCCATTGCCCTACCTGCTTTTGCGCACCAACTAGACAAAATCAAGAC
>JAGKTI010029329.1:0-12688 GCA_018397915.1 Birgus latro | reverse complement strand
AGTCATAGCCTTCTCTGTAACAAGCAGCCTCGAAAGGACCAGAAGGTCTGTTGCTGTTTGCTTTCCTATGTAATCCTATGTAATGTAATCCCTCCGTCTTATCCTAAAAACGAAGAGACGGGTAGAAAAACAACCAGTTAGACATGTTTATCAAGGGCAACGTCCGGTACCTCTGCTAGTTATTATTAATTTTTGGTGATTTTATATTTTCCCAGACAAAATGAGCAAGATTTGAATTAATTTTCCGTTAAATATAATGAAAATTGTTGCTGCATATTGAGATATAAATAATGTTTGTTCCTCAACTCTTTCACACTTTCCTGTAAAATGTCCACGTCAGTTTTTCTATACTGCGTGGTGTTCTAACTTTTTCCTGCCGGCTTCGGCTGGGGGGTTTGGAGGGCAGGGGAGAGCCTTCTTCTTTGTTGTCTTTTATCTCATTCTAGTAGTTTAGTTACTCTTCTAGGAGATGCCTAGCGTGGGCCAACCGGCCTACTGCAGTTATCCTCTCGTCTTATGCTCTTATGTTTACCCATTGCGTGAGGCCCACCTCCCGTAAGAATTGCCAGGGGTTAGGCTTTGGGGGAAGGGATTAGGACAGTGAGTGACCCTCCCTGCTCTTGTCCTCAACATCTCGCGTGGCCACAATCATCTCATCTACTATGATCATGCTTTTTTTGTTATTTTATGTTTACATATATCGTTACTTTTTATTTTTCGTACATTTTCATGCATTATCATTTTACTGTCAAAAAAAAAGGAAAGGGTAGATTTCCATTTGTTCTGTCATAAAATCTAATATAACATTCCTTCATGGACGACTGTGGGTGGGTTTATGGTAACACAGGAGCTGCCACGTAAGGGCCAGTAACCCTACTGTAGACTCCTTATTTTAGTAAGGTGTCATGTAATTGAACACAGAAAGGGCCATGAAAGAAAATACTAATAACAATTTATTATGCACTAAAATATTTAAATTTACAGACAGCATATACAGTAGTTACCAGGATTGTGGAGTCGGAGCAGGGTGTTTTACGTATCGCCTTGCAGACCTGGTTTATCCCATGGACATACACAATCATATTACCATACATAACTATACAGACACCACCACAACCAATCACCATAGACAACCATACAGAGTCCACCATACACCACCACAACCATGCCCCAAACACAAGCATACAGACTCCAACAAACACCACAACCATACATCATACAGAACCATGCATATATTACCAATCATCAGCACAACTATTCCTTATACACAACCATAAAAAACACCATACACCACCCCAACCAAACAACATACATGATCATACAGATATCACCATATTCTGCTACACAACCATAAAGACATATAGGCTCCCAGGACCACCGCTGAAGACCTAAGAAGTGTTTTAGGGTGTGGTAGACCCGGAAGCACTCACCCAAGCACAAGCCAACTTTGCATTCGTTGCACATGACATTTACTCTATTTTTTTTCTTTGCGCCTCTCGTTGTGTTGAGGCATACATGGCAGTTTACTCGTCTCCTACGTCCATCGCCGTCGATGCGATCTGGCATCAGGGTATGGCAGTGACTTCTGTTGCTGCTGGGTTCCCCGAATTCTTCTAAAGGCTGGAAGGAGACGGTGTGTATAAACTCGGGGAGTTATAGCTTTTTGGTGGGGTACATGTCATGTCTGACTAGCCAGATATTGTATGCAATGAACAATGTGATGTCTATCAAGTGGAAGAAGATTTTATTGTACCACTTGACAGACTTTCTCAGACACTCAACGCTATCTATCTGAGTCAGACTTGTCCACCAGGCGCATATTTTGAGTGTACTCAATTACCACATCTGGTTTGTTTTTACCAAATGTACCGGACGAAAAACAAAGACAGACAGGATAGGACCACTCAGAACAGAATCAGGTGACATTACCAGTGAAGATAAAAAAAAGTATATGCTCCATCCTAAATAAGTATTTCATATCAGTATTCACCAAGGAAAATCTAGACCTGGTCCCTCAAGCAGCGAATATTTACGACGATAATACGGAAAATATTTAGTGAAATAATCATTAGTAAGGAGGACGTAATGAAAGAAATTAATAAGTTAAAAACTCAAAAATGGCCAGGTCCGGACGTTATATATGCAAAAGTTATAAAAGAAACCAAAGAAGAATTATGTCAGCCACTTTTAACGTTATTTAATGACTCGTTAATTTCAGGAGAAATTCCCGAGGCGTGGAAGACCGCAAACGTAGTGCCCATTTTTAAAAAGGGTGATAAAGCAGCTGCGTCGAATTATCGTCCGATAAGTCTAACGTCAATAGTAGGAAAAATGTTAGAGTCAATTTTGGCCAATAAGATTCAGGAACACTTAGAAAGATTTAATCTTATAAATGAAAGTCAGCACGGATTCAGGCAAGGACGATCCTGCCTCACAAACTTGTTGTCATTCTTCTCGGAGGTCTATGAGGCAGTAGATAGCGATAAAACTTACGATATTATTTATCTGGACTTCAGTAAAGCTTTTGATAGGGTCCCACACGAGAGGTTAGTTAGAAAGGTTCGAGCACACGGTATAGACGGCGATATCTTAAAATGGATAGAATCCTGGCTGATAGGACGAAAGCAGAGTATTAATAAATGGAACTAAGTCGGATTGGGGATTAGTAACTAGCGGTGTACCACAGGGTTCAGTACTCGGTCCCTTATTATTTATTATATATATAAATGATCTAGACTTAGGAATCACTAGCAGTATCAGCAAATTTGCCGACGATACAAAAATAGGGCATATCATTAACTCCACTGACGATTGCCATAACTTACAAAATGACCTCGATATATTATCCAGATGGTCTAAAACTTGGCAAATGGAATTTAACGTTGAAAAATGTAAAGTACTTAACGTAGGCAAGACCATTGGAGATACTAAATACAGCTTAGATAACAAAGAAATTAGTAAATCGGAATGCGAAAGAGATCTAGGAATCATGGTTACTAACGACCTCAAACCAAGGCAACAGTGTATTAATGCGAGAAATAAAGCAAATAGGGTCCTAGGATTTATTTCGAGAAGTGTGAGCAATAGGTTATCAAAAGTAATACTGCAACTTTATCTAGCATTAGTAAGGCCACATTTAGACTACGCAGTACAGTTTTGGTGTCCTTACTGTAGAATGGATATTAAATCGTTAGAAAATGTACAGAGAAGAATGACAAAAATGATACATGATGTTCGAAACCTGTCATACGAAGACAGACTGAAAAGACTAAATCTGCACTCACTAGAGAGACGTAGAGTAAGGGGAGACTTAATTGAGATGTTTAAGTGGATGAAGGGTATAAACAAGGGAGATATTAGCAAGGTACTTAAGGTGAGCATACAGGATAGAACTAGAAGTAATGGTTTCAGACTAGAAAAATTCCGTTTCAGTAAGGAAATAGGTAGAAATTGGTTTGGTAATAGAGTAGCAGATAAATAGAATAAGCTTCCTAGTAAAGTAGTTGCTGCCCCTTCCATTGTGAGTTTCAAGCATAGGCTAGATAAGCATATGACAAATAAGGGGTGGGTATAGAAAAAGAAAAAAATCTTATAACCAATACTAATTCATACTTTTTCCTTTTCAGGTTACACTATGATAGTCTCTGTTCTCCTTTCACACTTTCCTATAAAATGTCCACGCCAGTTTTTCTATGCAGCGTGGTGTTCTTTCTGACTTTTTCCTGTCGGCATCGGCTGGAGGGTTAGAAGGGCGGGGGGGGGGGGGAGCCTTCTTCTTTGCTGTCCTTATCTCATCCTAGTAGTTCAGTAACTCTTCTAGGAGCTGCCTAGCACGGGCCAACCGGCCTACTGCAGTTATCCTCTCTTCTAATGTTCTTGTGGATGGGCTTTTTGGTTCTGTAGTGGGTTTTGTCGGAGTCAACAATCTCACCCATGTAGTTGGTGGACAGTAAGGGGACTGGACGCTTATCATTCCACTTTACAGCGAGCACTTTTCCCGATTTTTCTTTCTAGACATACAGTTGCATCGGCTTCTTCCGACGCTTCCTGCTCCTCTCATGGTGGGCATCAGTTGCGTCTTCCTCGTCACGTGAACTCGGATTTTCAAGGTGTGTCATCTGGACAAGGAATTTTGGCATATATTTCCCACTCTTCTTTACGGTTCCACATGGCCCAGTATTATTATGATGGAGGAACTGACAGAGAGCAGGACTTGTGAACCAGTTGTCAGTGCAGAGACTGTGACCCCGCCCATGTAAGATGCCATCATCTTTTTGACAACGGCATCAGACATACCCATGGGGTCTGTCTTATTTACCTTTGGTACATCATGATCTGTCCCTGTGTACACAACCATATCAAGCACAACTTCTGTCTCACAGTGGCACAGCACAAACAGTTTTACCCCAGAGCAATGGAGCTTTGAGGGGATATGCTGTTTGAGGACTAGGCGACCCCTGTATAACACAAGTGACTCATTGATGACCAGCTTTTGGAAGGGACAGAAATACTTCTTGTGCCGTGAGAGGAACATTGAACATATTTCTCTCACCTTCCAGATACGGTCATGACGGTCAGGATTTTCATTGTCTGCAAAATGCAGAAAAGTTAATAGCAATTAAAACCTGTCCCCAGTCATATATTTGCTAAACAGGGGTGTGGAGATAAAGGGGTCATTCCGCCAATAATGATCAGTCACATGCTTCTTACAAAGCGGCATCACCAACATCAAAGTAATAAAAGTAATGAGCTTTCTGGGCTTGGTATCCACCCACTGACGTAGCCTGGAGCGAGGGGAGATGAAGTCCATTTGCTGAGACACAACGGTAATGTTTGTTAGTGTTCTCAGCAATATATGACAGGACCTCCTTATCTAAAAAGGCACAGAAGAAGTCACTTTCCCTTGCTTCGTCTGTGCAAGGCCAGTCTTCCGTTGTACCACTCCTGTCACGTCGAAACTCGTGCAGGTCTGGTACAAAATCTGACCCCTTCGACCAGGCAAACGAGAAGACTGAGGTCTCATGTAACGTCTCAGACAGTGGGTGATCTGGCCAGACACAAGGTACGAACCAGCAACATAGGCGAGAGAGGTGTTTACTCTATTCCATGTGCAGTATGTAAAAAGGTCTACATAGGTGAAACAGGGCATGATTTGGACGAGAGAATAAAAACACAAGTATGCAATGAGCCGGTACAACACCAACAACGCATGTGTAGCTCACAGATTTAATACAGGTCACATAATGGAATGGGAAAATGCAAAAATTTTGTACAAGAAAGCACACTTAAAAAGACGCAAATGTCTGGAGGCAGCTGTTATAGTATGTTCCAATACCATTGATCAGAACAGCAAATCTTATCACCTGTCGGATTCTGTGGCCAAATATATTGTCAACAGACAGCGTCCTCACACAACCCCCCCTAAACTTAAAACATAACCCCTTCTTCCTTCCCATCCATCCCCATCCCCTCTTCACCCAGCTACTTGCCGACATATACAACACCTGTGCACACACACACACCCTTACATATTTGGATAATAATCACACACACACACACACACACACCTGTGCTGGGATCAACAATCCCTTTCCCCTTGTGACCTCAATTTCCAACCCAACATTCCTTCCCTTTCCCTAAGGATTTCCCACTTCCCCTGCCCATTGTTTCTCTCCGTCTTTGTACCGTGATCTGTACTCCCTCTCCCGTGCTCCTCCCTTTCCCTCCCTCCCCCCCCCCCCCTCCCCTTCCTAGCCAATACTCACCCCCCCCCTCACACCCCCACTGCCTTCTGCTATATATGCAGGAAATGTGGTGTACATTCACGTTGTAATGATCTTGGTATTCGAAGATCTGATCCACTGAGAAAGACTCGAGATGGGCGCGAGTTTTCTCTCTCAGTGGAGGGAGGCGGGCCAAGACTTCCTGACGGCGATCGGTGGTGGTGGTGGAGACAGGCGGTGGAGACGCTGGTGGAGACGCTGGATGGTCTGTCTCCATCTCAACAGGTGGTGGAGGCCTGCCTTTCTTCCCCTTCTTCTTCCTCTTCGGCTCGCCGTCAGTAGCAGGTGGTGGAGACGAGGGCGGGAGGTCATCTTCTTTCTGGTCGGTGGAGGGGACGGGAGAAGGAGCCCTTTCCTCGGCTACTGACGGCGAGTGGCGTGAATCTTCAGTAGGAGCTGGCTGGGCTGGGTCGGTGGACGGTGCAGTAGCGGTAGTCAGCAGTTGCTCTGTTTAGGGAAGCGTCGAGCTGCAGCCTGATCCACGGTGTTGGGCGGGGTCTGGCAAGCTGCAGCTTGGGGGTGCGACGCTCCTGACGAGCGGCATCACGGGCAAAGCACTGCGGGATGACAATGCGCAGAAGCTCGTTCTTCTCAAATATCTGTGGGAGAAGAACGAGCATCGCCGCCTTATCACCGCCGCAAAATACTCGTGCCGTCGCGATACACATAGTGACTATCGCGTCAATCTCCCCAGAGCACCGAGGGTCCCTGGGCTGACGATCCCGAGCCGAGGGGCGCCACAGTGCATGAGCAGAGCCCTGCACAGCTGCACCTTCAGGCACTGTAACGTCACAGACTCACTCTACCGCCTCCACGTCCGCCGTCAGCAGTTTCACAACCGCCACGCTGACTGTCTGCTTCTCACGAGCGAGAGTCACGCCGACGACATAGCCATTCTAGACTACGTCGTCCGAGCTATGCCTCAACATCATAATGTAACACTAGCTCTAGCTAGTTCACCTGCTTTCCACCTGCAGTTTTTCTCTGGTGGGCCCACAGGCCCGCTCCCACTCTGTCAGGTGGGAAAATCTACAACAACAACAACAACGTGAACATTCAGCAATTGAATTCTGAGGAAGCCAAGAGGCAAAACGTCAATACACACTAACTCCCACATCGGTGTTTCTTTCTCCAACCCCTCCACCCCTTTCCCTGTCCCCACTCAGTATGCAGCTTTGTTTTTCTTCTCCCTGTTCTCTCATCCTCCATTTCCATACCCGGGCATGTTCAATAATGGTTACTTTTACTAGTCTTTCATGCGTGTGTGTGTGTGTGTGTGTGTGTGTGTGTGTGTGTGTGTGTGTGTGTGTGTTCCATCTCTTCTTATCCGACCTAAATGTATTTACAGCAGTTCTATTTTCGGATGTACGAGTATGGCTCAGCCTCCCCAGCTATTCCGTTCGTCACAGACCATTCTGCATGTACACATGTACAAATTGTCAGATACTAACATATCTGACATTCCATTCTCTGTGTCTTATCATATTGCCGTGATTTCTAATACGGTACAGGGTTCCCAGATCATTGCCAGACTCCCCCACCAGAGAAATAAAAAAAAAAACAATCCCCCCAAACCTTTATACGACATCCCCCAAAATACTCCCAAATGTAATTATTAACTAAACTATGTCCTTGCCACTAAAGTAAATGATGGGTAAATAAAGTTTCCATTTTTTATTTATTTACATTTAATTCCTTATATATTTTAATGCACAAAAAACTGCAAACAAGAAAGCATGCAAATTTTCCTTTACGGATACCAAAGTGTTAGATTTTTATTACCAGACTCTGACTCCCATTCCATTACGTAAGTTCGCGTGTACTTAGCCCACTTCCTCATTATGACAGAATAGTCATGGTCACTGGGCGCTTACGACACCAGTGAAGAGGTATAGTAGGTGTGAATGAGGCAGCTAGGCAAGAAGACACTAAACAGTACAGTACTACAGTTGGCAGGGGTCACGAAGGGATAGGCAAACTAAGTCAGGGCCTCAAGGGAGGGATGAGAGGAGGGGAAGGAGTGGTGGGAAAAGGGGGAAGAGGAGGCTTATCAGGAGATATCGTGGATTAGAGGTGTTGAAACGACTTGACCTGACTTCCCTTCACCTCACCCCACCTGTACAGGCAGTCATAGGGAGACAAGGGGCAGCTTTGGTCTCACTCCCTCCTCTGAAATTAATCCCGCCAAATTTCCCCCAACCCACTAAATGCCTATTTTTCCCCCTAAATGAAAAAGAAAAACCCCTAATTTGGGGGGAAACCCCCAAATCTGGGAACCCTCATATTGTAGAATTAAACCCACAAGTGGAAACGGGCGTTTATTGGGGAGATACAACGTTTCGGCCTGACTTGCACCCTCTTCAGGTATGACCATGGGTAAGAACATAATGCATTTATATATGGGGTGCTGGGGGGAGGAGAAGAAGGAGGAGGAGGGAGGGGGAGTGGATTAGAAAGAAGGGGGAATTAAGAGGGGAGGGGGAGCAGCAGTATTAGTGTTAGTAGCCAGTTTTTTTTTTCTTTCCGGTAACTGGTACTGTTGCCTTTACAATTATTGTTATTATTATTATTTGTGGTAGGTGGGGGCGCTCACCATCCACTCACTCGATGTAGTGCTGCTCTCGGGTCTGCCCTTTCCTCTCCTCCATCCTTCTTTCCTTCAATTCTCTTCTGTCTTTTTTCCTTCATTCCTTTCTTGTCCTTCTGCCTACGGGTGACTTTACAGTCCCTCTTCTTTCTTTCCTTCATTCTTTCCTCGTCCTTCTGCCTGCGGGTGACTCTACACTGAGTGACAAGCCAAATGGTTTCCTGTACAGCAGGAAACCATTTACTACGCTGGGTGGTAACCATAAAACCAAATTTTGGCGCCTGGTGGTTTAGTGGGTAATTACGGCGCTCCAATCGGATTGGGCCGGTGAAGGTTTATATCCAAGGGATGGTTGGGGTTCATTGCTCACGTAATGCCACTCAGGGATGAGTGAGGCTGGTCACTCTCATCTTAAATGGCAGGATCAACTTGCCTAGCCCCGCGCTCCTACGCTCCTCTGTGGGGCGACATAGGATTGGATAATGGATGGATAGATGGATTATTATTATTATTATTAATTTTTATTATTGTTTGTTTCAGTTATTATGACTATTTCCTTTATTGCTATCTATGCTGGTGTCCTGTTTTCCTGTAACTGGTACTGCTGCTATTATTATTACCAGTTATTATAACTTGTATTATCATTATTTTTATTACTTTGTTATTTTGTCCATATCCACCATTTTCTGTTATTCTTTTCACCAATAAAGCAAATAGGGTCCTAGGATTTATTTCGAGAAGCGTGAGCAATAGGACATCAAAAGTAATACTGCAACTTTACCAAGCATTAGTAAGGCCACATTTAGACTACGCAGTACAATTTTGGTGTCCTTACTATAGAATGGATATTAACTCGTTTGAAATTGTACAGAGAAGAATGACAAAAATGATACATGATATTAGAAACCTGTCATACGAAGACAGACTGAAGAGACTAAATTTGCGCTCACTAGAGAGACGTAGAATGAGGGGAGTGTCACGAATTTTCTTCATCGTGAAATTATGTATTGTAAATCGTGACATCGAGTGATTTTGCGGGAGCGACGAATAGTTCTGAAATGCACGAGATTTTGCTCATTCGCTCAACCGTCCACTTGGTACTTATTTTCGCATCAAGTTGTCAAAACTTTTGTCATTCTTTCATGAGTGATTGCCTTTATGTACAGACACTGCATTCCTCTGAGCAATAATTTCTGAATTGTCATTTCTTTGAACTTGCCTCCCCGGCTGTTATTTGGGCACACCCCTTTCACACGTCCCTTATGTCAGACACTCAAAAACACAGTCAGTCGTCCCTTAGTCACGGAGAGTGTGGTGCGCCATGCACAAAGCTCGAGCGGGTCTCTTTTCTTAGCGATTTCAGGTCTCAGCTTGTATTGGCGTGTATTCCCGAAGCTCCCACCAGCCTGGTGATCGACTGTATTAGCGACGGTCTCATCCACTCATCCATATCGATTAGTATTTTCTTTTGTTTTTCCTAGGCTTAAGGTTTTGGTTATTTAGCTATTTGTCTGAGTGCTTCAGTGAGTGCATTTCCCTTTCTTTGATTTGAATTGATTCATGTAACGTAAATTTATTTTCTTGTATTCAATAAATTTACAGTTCGTTTTCTTGAGCTTTGTTAAATGTAACAGTCGTGTTTGATTTCCCCACATATTTAGTACACTTTTGCTACTCCACGTTAGCACAACTCCTTATATTAATCACGACTGGTACTTAGGCCAGCTTTTGGTATTAATTCTTAAATCCGTTGTGCTAGCTAGGAGTTTGGCTCAGCCAAGATCCATATTTATTATTTTTTTTTTTAATGTTAAGGGGAGAAACTACTTTCTCAGAGGCCAACAGTACAATAATACAGCCTACTTGAGCGTTTAGTCTCTGCTGTGTACTGTTGAGAAAGTCTATAAATTCTCGATTCTAGAGAATTAACGAAGTAAGGCAGCATGAAAGTGAAATCGCTACTTGATTTCACGAGTCGATTCTCTCGTGGTAATCGACTCGATAGTTGTTCCTAGAACACATAGCTATACATTGTATACTCTGTTATACATATTTCATTTTCCCCCTACCATCTGGCGACCTCGCCAGGATAAACTCCTAGCTTGAAATTATTACCGAATCACTCACTCACTCTTACTTAGGTAGACTGCTGCACACCAGCTAGCATATCAGTCTCACTTTAGTCACTCAGTCTCAATCTGAACATGATGGAATCCAGTACATATGTGCAAGAAGCCAAGGATATGGGGCTTACTAACCCCCAGGATATTCGAGATTATGTCCTGTCGCGCTGCAATTACGAGCAGCAATGCGAGAATGCCGCCCATGAAGAGCGGAAAATTCAGCGTGAACATGAAAAAGAGGAACGAGAGCGAGAACGGGAACATGAGCGTGCCGAGCGCGAGGCACGTGAAAAACACGAGCTGGAAGTGCTGAAGCTGAAGCGAGACTCCTTGGCTTCAGGCACATCGGGTGCAGCTAACCCAAGCTCTGCTAGTGCTTTCTCAGCACCTTTTCTAGCAACTCCACATCTCAAGCTTCCTTCTTACAAGGAAGGCGAGCGAATCGAGCCATTCATAGCTTGTTTTGAAAACATGGCACGGCTGTACGATCTGGATGAGGCACCTAATCGGCTTCATTTCCTTAGCTTGTTTGAGGGCCCTGCCCTCGACATTCTCCACAGAATTCGCGGAGATAATCTCACATACAAGATGATGAAGACCGCACTCATCAAAGCGTACGGTCTTACCGCTGATCACGGTAGGAATCAGTTCATGAAGGCGCGTCTCCAGAAAAAGGAAACAGCTGTTCAGTTCCTTGACCGTCTCACGGCATACTTAGGCGAGTGGATGGAGAAGGACGAGACTCCCAGCATGCGAGAGGGAATAATCGACCTTGTGCTGTGCACACAGCTGGGAAAGTCGTGGCCTGCTGAGCTTATGGCCCAGCTCAAGATGTGCAAAGTGAAGGATGCAAACCAAATGGTGGAAAAGGGTGATGCTTTCTTTACTGTGTACGGGTATCAAACTCGTAGGCAACAGCCATGGAATAAGAAAGATACTGCTAAGTCTGGTAAGCAATCTCAGACTGAACCCCAGCATCAAGGCCATTCTCTGAATAATGGTCATGGTCCAGGCAAATTGCAGAAGGACCAGGGGCAGAATGCACAGAAACCTGACTGGAAGAGGTACAACAAGTACCCTAACCAGCAGCAGTACCCTAAGCAGCAGCAGTATCAGCCACGCAATCGACAACCAGGACAAACCTTTTCAGCACCAGCCCGTGTATCGGAGGCAGGAGGCAAACGCAGCCTTCATTTCCCAACAGGCACACAATGGTGCTGTCCCCACCAGCACAGGTCCTCCTTCACAGTTCACTAGTCCCACTCAGATGGTGAACTCTCCTCCACAGGCCGTCAGTGCTCCTGCTCCCCAGATGGTGAGTGCAACTCCTCGTACACCTAGTTCAGGTACGACCCCTAAGGCATATAGTCCTATCACGTTTGAAGACTTGAGTGCCATGCAGCCTTATCAATGGCTGGCCACTTCCTCCACAGGCCCTCCCACAGGTAACAAAGCCTTCCTTGTTCAGCCAGGGTTTGTGGGAGGTGTTTCTGTCAATGTTCTGAGAGACAATGGTTCACCAGGTTGTACTGTCAGGCAGAATCTTGTTCGTCCTGAAGAATATACAGGAAGACAGGTCCAAGCTCAGCTTATTGACGGATCAGTGAGATTGTTTCCTGAGGCATGTATCCAGGTAGCATCTCCCTTTTACACAGGTTCAGCAGTTGCAGTTGTCATGCAAGAACCTATGTTTGACCTCATTATAGGTAACATACCAGGTGCCAAGTTTAGTTGCACCGTAGATGTCACTACTCAGACTTCAGCTGCAGTAACACGAGCCATGGCCAAGGCTCCAAATCGTGTTGCACCGGTGGCCATTCCATTGCCGCAAGATCTGATTTGTAGTCAAGATGTTGTCCAAGAACAGCAGTCTGACCCAACACTTGCTGTTGTGCGGAAGAAACAAAAGGGTAGTGACCAAGTATTCACAGGGTGGACAAGCCAGGTTCCTTCACAAACAAGGACGGCTCTACCGTGAGTCACGAACACTCGAGGGCGAGGTTCAACTGCAGTTTGTTGTTCCCGCGAACTAACCCCAAGCAGTGTTAGAATGGGGTCATTGTTCAGCATCAGGTCATATGGGCAAAAAGAAAACCCAAGGCCATATCCGTGCTGACTTTTTCTGGCCAGGAATGGGACAGGAAATAGATAGTTTTGTGCACTCCTGTAATGTGTGTCGATGTACCACCATTCAG
>JAGKTI010029328.1:0-12688 GCA_018397915.1 Birgus latro | reverse complement strand
CACACACACACACACACACACACACACAAAGATGCAGGCAGTTGCATTATCGCCTCATTAGGTGGACGATAATAATGGTGCTGCAAATCAATAAATGGAGCACTTGAGAATTAAGTACTGAACATACAAAAACGATGTATTAACTCATCTATAAATAATAGACAACACTCTCATATGTTCTTCACTTAATGGGGTCTATAAAGCCCGCATTGCTTAGAAGCAAAAAGGGGATCCTTTCTTTGACTCAATGGTAATGTGTGCGCCTATGAACCGCAAGGGTCTGAGATCAAATCATGGCCAAGACCAGTGATTTTTTGTTAAGTTACAATTTGGTTATTACACTGGTTGGCAGCAGTGTGAGATGTGAGGCAAGGCTTGGAGGGCAATGATGCTGTGGGTTAGCTGACAGCATCCCAGGGATAAGCTGTTCAGTGTAGTCCGTAGCATTCCCAATGGTGACCAACGATGCTACACTACCGTGTGTTCGAAACTGACCAAATTAATCACCATAGGGAGAAAAGAATCATGTAATCGTTTTCGTTTTTGAAGGCTCCAACATGCTTGCATGCGTCGGCCTTGGTCACCTAATGGCGGTTCTCCACGCTGCTCGATCCCAGGCAGCCTCCCTGTTCAGTCCCTTAACCCTTAAGTCACACTTAATGACCTCGTCCCATGTCTTTCTCAGTCTACCCCTCCCCCAATATTAACACCTCTCATCCTCTGTACCCAATTATCATCCCCCATCCTCTCCACATGTCCAAACCACCTCAGCCTACCTCTCCTCATCACAACACCAATACACTCCAGTCCCATCCTACCTCTCAACTCTTCCATCGTAAACCCAGCCCTCCCAGGCCTTGCACGCAGGGACACACTGCACATCCACCTAATCATTGTCATTTCTGTACGTTTAAACCTGCGAATATCCTCTTCCTTTACTGCCCAGGTCTCACTACCAAACAGCATCACATTCCTAACACATGCTGCATACAAAGACCCCTTAGCACGTAAGGGGAGTCCTCTCAATGTCAGGAGAGGCAACAGCTCCCTGAACTTCTTCCAGCCACTTCTCACTCTAGCAACCGAGCTAACTCCAGCCCCACCTCCAGCACATAACATGTCTCCCAAATAACGAAACTCCTCCACACACTCAAGAGACTCACCTGCAAGTTCAACCCTCTCACGCCTAACAATCTCCACCTGCTCTCCCCGACACAGCACACACACATGAAATCAGCATCATCTCGCAGTCTAACTCTAATACCACTACATCTCTTGTGCACCCATTTATCACAAACACTACACAAGATGGAATTACTTCCCACACCCTTGTGGCAAACTGCATATGGCCACTCTCCCTCTCCTCTGATTGTACCGCCACCAACCCTAGATATCATCACTTTTGTTTTATCTGCATTTACCCTTAAGCCCTTGTGCCCCATACCATCTCTCCACTTCTTAAATCTTTCCTCAGCCTCCCCTTCATTCTCTGCAATCAGCACCAAATCATCAGCATAAAACATCTCCCATGGGAGTCCATCTCTGAAGTCACGTGAGAGGGCTTCAAGCACCATGATAAACAACAAGGGACTCCAAACTGACCCCTGATGCACACCAACATTCACGGAAAACTCATCACTCAAAACTCCATTCACTCTTACCTGGGTGCGAGCACCCATGTACATGGCCATAACCACCCTAACCAGCCATTCTTCCAACCCTAGCTTTCTCATTGCCCACTTCACCACCTCTCTAGGGACTCTGTCAAAGGCCTTTTCCAAATCAACAAAAACAAAATACAATTCCCTTTTCTTTCCAATATATTTTTCCTGAAGCTGTCGAACAATGAATATGGCATCAGTGGTCCCCCTGCCTGGCATAAACCCAAACTGTATCTCATCGAAATTCACTCTTTCTCTAATCATACCTTCTAGAACTCTCTCCATTACTTTCATTATCTGATCTAAGAGCTTTATACCTCTGTAATTTCCCCTTTCCAGGGCATCAGCCTTCCCTTTGAACACATTTACAATTACACTCTTCAGCCAATCATCTGGGACCACACACTCATATATAATCATATTTATCAGGCCAGTGACTAACCTCACCCCAATATCTCCTGAGACCTTCAACATTTCAGCAGTCAACCCAGACACACCTGCCGCCTTCCCCACCCGCATTCTGCCTATTGCCTGACTCACAGTAGCATCGTCAATCAAAGGCCAAGGTCCAAACACCGGATCAGCTGGCTCCAAACCTTCCCTATCCCAATCAAACTCCTCATTCAACAACCGGCTATAATGCTCTCTCCATGCATCTTTAATATCCTCACTGTTCACCACTACCCTTCCTTCATCATTCTTCACACACTGCTCGCCTACAATGTCCCAATTATCTCTCTTCACCTGATTTGCCACCCTAAAAACCATATTTTTCCTTCCTTCATGATTTAGATTATCAAGTAAAAGTCTCTGTGACTCAGACTTCGCCCTGTATACCTCTCTTCTAGCCCTGCGCTTGGCAGCCAAGTACTCCTCCCTGTTACCACCCTTCTTCCATTCCCGAAAAAGCCTTCTTTTCTCCTTAACTGCAGTTTCTACACCCTCATCCCACCACCAAGTCACTTTATGTCTCGGTGGGCCCCCTGTCCAACCGCACACTGCATCGGTAACTCTCAAGAGGCTGTTCTTAAGGGCTCTATACTGTTCATTAACGTCTCTATCTACGGCTTCCTGTTCAGCCACCACTCTCCTCATCTCACTATAAAAGGCATCCCTTACTGATTGGTTTCCCAGCTTCCATATTTTCCTCCTAGGTACATATGTCCTCCTTCTCGTCATTCGTTCCTTAAGCACCACGTCACAAATCAACAGTTTGTGCTGCTGCACACACTCCTCGCTTCCTATAACTTTAACATCCCTCACTAATCTCCCATCAACCCTCCTGACCAGAAAATAATCTATCTGACTACTATTTCCCCCGGACTCGTACGTAATCAATCTACTCACTCTTTTTCTAAAATGTGTGTTGCACACAATCATGTCCATAGCCTCCCCAAACTCGAGTATTCTTTCCCCTTCTGCATTCCTCACACCATATGCACATCCTCCATGGACTCCTTCATAACCTTGAGCTGCTTCACCAACATGACCATTTAAATCCCCTCCCAGAACCACTACCTCATCATCACCCATACCACTTACTACACGTATTAAATCATCCCAAAATCTATCCTTCTCTGCGTCATCCAATCCTACCTGCGGAGCATATGCTGATATAACTGAAACAATTGCCCGTCCGATCAAAATTTTCACTACTATTACCCTATCACTTACTCTCATGACATTCATGACATACTCCACCCATTTCTCCGCAACCAACACACCCACACCCCCATATCCGTCAGTTCCCCCCTGCCAAAACAGCTTATAGTAGCAATCCTTCCCAGCAATCTTTCTGGCTGATCCACCCCTGTACCGGACTTCCTGCAAACAAGCCACATCCACCCACCTCCTAGTAAATGCCTCAACAACTTCCCCCGCTCTTCCCCTCAAACTTCCTACATTCCATGAGCCCACCCTAAGCCCCCTGGGTGATTTGCTGTCCTCAGGCTTGCTTTGATGCCTGTTATTGTACTTTGTCATAGTCGGTAGATAAAGGGGGGTAAACATTCCAAAGGCCCAGCCGATTGCACAGTCCTAGGTCCAGGCAACGGATCTGGGACCCCTAGCCCACCAGCTTACTAGTGGCTGTGGTAGTGGCCTCGGGGCACCCTGCCAGGACACCTGCAGGGACACCCTCCAAGCGCGCCTTGGCACTGCAACTGCCCCGCCATTATACACCCACTGATAGGGCAGCCTCCTGGGGCGCTACTCCCAGGTTCGGGCCCCTCTCTATTGAGCGGAAGCGGCAGCCTGGGAACCGCAATGCCCTGTACCCTCTAGCACAGGTTCGAGCCCCATCTCGCCCCGGACCCTTGATCTATGCCGGCGGAACCCCTGTCAAGCCTCCCCCCGAAAGTCCGCCACTAGGTAGCGGGGGCAAAGTTTTCTGGCCGCATGCCCTTGCTGGCGTCAACCCCTGTAACGTAGTGGGATACGTTGTGTGATATGTAAAGTGCCTGTGATGTAGTGCATATGATAGTTAGAGGAAATGTTTGGGAGAGTATGCTGGTCTACTCTCCATGTTACTGTCACACTGATAAGGTCAGCAAAGGAGGATGATTAGGTAGCTAGTGAAAGGAGCTCCAGCTCTCCCTATCACTAGCATTCCATTCCCCTCGGGAGTACTACCCTGTTCGGCCCGTGCTACAGCCTCCTCCTACAAGTTAGTTTTTACGGGGTGGGGCACTAACCCACCACCAACCCTTTCAGTCGCCTCTTACGACAAGCAGGGATACTGGGGGAGAATTCTTGAAACCCCCTACCCCCAGGGGGGCTTATGGCACCTATCTTCAGCTTTCTCCTGGGATGTTTTTTTTATAGCACTCGTTAACTACCGTAGGACTTGTGGAGACTTCTGAAGTTGGGTAACTAAGTCTCCACTTTAAACTTCCCGACATCCCCTAATCTGAATACCACTGCCAGATATTATCACTAGAAACACTATTCAATGATTTCCAAGTAGTTTGGAATCCATACTTAAAAAAAAACACACACACTGTGAATGCAATGTAAAATACGAGCGCGTATGAGCTTCCCACTTGTGCTAATTCGCCGCTGGTATTCTGTCATTTCTTACTCATATACACACTCACACTTTATTATTTCTAGTACTTTATTACACTTATATATATCTACAGTCCTTTACTCCTTCCTACACAATGTTTAGTAGGGGTAGAGGTCACAGGGCCTTTTATAATAGGCGCAAAAGTGACAGAAATGGAGGGGCGTCATTTCACCGTGAAGGACGAGAGCAAACTGACTGTATCTCGGTAGCAAAGAGTTGAAAATGGCAGATGCTAATGTATATGCTAAGAAATAAGTCGTAGGAAATCTAAACAATACATAATAAATTAGGTAGTTCCAGGTGAATATAAATATCACTCAGGCTTCTCCCTTCCTTTCTTATATACATTTATATTACGAGAGTAGCTCATACAGCATATTTCACGGGGAAAAAAAAGCAGGGGAAATTAGCCAATGAGTGCAGGTTGGATGTTGCCAAGTGATAATTAGCCAATTCTAGGTATATGGCAGTATCAATTACCTTATTTTTTTCATATACTATTTTGTATAAGAACAGGGCATAGGGCTCATTTCAATGGAGGAAAACAGTGGAAAAATCCGGGGAAGATTTACTTAGTGTAGAGCGGCTGAGCAGACGACACAAGAGGGTAATGGAGGAGAGAGAGGGAGGGGAGTCTAGAATGGGGGAAAATGGCTAATTGTCAACAATGGATGGGAGTACTGATGACATTAGCAACTCTGACTATTGTTGGACATTGGCAGTGCTGATAGATGATACAAGTCTCCACCTGAAAGCCCGGAGGAATTAAAAATAACACAGTCACTCAAGTGACACCCCGGGGTATGATCCATTGCACCAGACCGTCACGAAAGTGACGACCTGCGGTTAAGGGGTTAATAATGTACTACAGAAGACATGAATTGTAATTGGTAAATTAAGAGATGTTATGGGTTGTTTAACTCACCAGTAATGCGTAGTGTTGATAACAGCAGTTTTAGGCAGGTAAATCCAATTAGAGAGAGTACGTCCAGGGTTAATAATTATATGCACGTATTGTAAAAGCACAAAAACTTAATACTAATGGCTTTCAAAACTTTCACACTGCATTTTTTTTTTAATGAGTACCGAAAGTGACTTGTGACGAAATATGCGTGATGATGGGCAACCATTATTCACATGCTGTTTAGGTTAAGTTCTTGCTTGATTTGCAAGGAGGACTTTCAAGAGACTTAGTGGTAATCCTTGGTGATTAAAATTTTTATGGGGAGTATTAAGGTACGTGCACAGAGAACGCTGGTTTTCTCGCGCGAGTAACCAGCGCCGATAGGTTCGGACTCGCGCTGGTTTCCGGGGCTGGTAGGTGAGCACAAAGGACGCTGGTAATCTGCTCCGACCAGCGCGGGGAGGGACATGGTAGAGCAGGTTTATCAATCAGCCGTGATTCATCAGCTGTATAGCAAACATATCAAGCTCATCGTCTGATGACGAGCTAATATTGCTAGAGAGCACTCATGCAAAACTGAACAGGAAAAAAGAAGGAATACATGAAATAAATCGCAAAAGAAGCCGAGATGTAGGAAGACTGTCGAGTGTGCTTTTGGTATTTTGTACAGCAAATGGCGTTTCCTGTCAAAGTGCATTGAAACCAGTGTTGATTTGATTGATAACATTGTAAAGTGTATGTGTGTGTTTTACACAACACAACTGTAGACAGAGAGGGAATTGAGCACAAACTGACTGACACTTGTGTGTGCTAAACAGAATCGTATGCAGTCCAGGAAGACCATCCAACGAAGCGAAGAATGTTAGGGAAATTTTTAAATCATTCTTGCTGAATTATCCTTTAGTATACAAGGACGGACAAAAATAAATAGAGCAAATTGCACTTGTAAATACAAGTAAAACACACCCAATGAAAATATTGTTTATCAATGCTAAATATTTCTTTAATTCATCTTTATAAATTCACTGCACTATTGTCGACAAGTGTGTTTGGCTCATAATGTGTACACACACACACACATTCTTCCCTTCACAGTTTAGTTTTTTGCTGACTTCTGCCCACAGCTTGTCAACGACATTCCTGTTTGCGTGGAGCTAACTCCTATTATTCCACAATGGTGGTTTTTCAAATACTTTGTTGATAAGTAATTCGATGTCCATCTTGCCAGACGTCTACTCGCGCGAGTAAGCAGGCCAAGAATGGTCCGGGGGAAACAGGAAAGCTGGATGACGCTGGCTGCCTGCGTCGACACGCTCGAACCTGCTTTCTCTGTGCACGCTTACACTTGTTTATATGGTGTAATTCTTGCCGCGGGTCGCCGCCTATCGGCGCTGGTTACTCGCGCGAGAAAACCAGCGTTCTCTATGCACGCACCCTTAGGGGGCAAAACTAATTGGTTAGGCTAGGTTAGAATGCAGTAGCTATGCACTGCTGTGTACATTCGGTGAGGTCGTATGTAAACACACTGTCTTCGGTGTCTTAAGGTAGACATATTTGCAATAAACTAATAATCTATCTTTAATATATTTTTAACGAACAAAATGAGGTTCCTAGAACCTAACCCTCTATTTAACATGTAAATACATGTCACGTTTTATCGCGTATTTGATTTGGTTCTCAGGTTGAATTTTTTAATTTTGAAGTAATGAAGAAAGTTAAAATGGGGAATGTTCCAGAAATTGATGGAGTGTGTGGTGAAATGCTGAAGTATGGGGGAGAGATAGTAACAGAATGGATGTGGAAGGTGTGCAGATTGGCCTGGGAAGAAAGTAGAGTCCCAGAGGATTGAAAACCGTTTTCGTTTTCGTTTTTGAAGGCTCCAACATGCTTGCATGTGTCGGCCTTGGTCACCTAATGGCGGCTCTCCACGCTGCTCGATCTCTGGCAGCCTCCCTATTCAGTCCCTTAACCCTTAAGTCACATTTAATGACCTCGTCCCATGTCTTTCTCGGTCTACCCCTCCCAACCCCTCCCCCAATATTAAAACTTCTCACCCTCTGCACCCAATTATCATCCCCCATCCTCTCCACATGTCCAAACCACCTCAGCCCACCTCTCCTCATCACAACACCAATACACTCCAGTCCCATCCTACCTCTCAACTCTTCTATCGTAAACCCAGCCCCCCAGGCCTTGCACGCAGGGACGCATTGCACATCCACCTAATCATTGTCATTTCTTTACATTTAAACCTGCGAATGTCCTCTTCCTTTACTGCCCAGGTCTCACTACCATACAGCATCACACTCCTAACACATGCTGCATAAAAAAAAACCCTTAGCACGTAAGGAGAGTCCTCTCAATGTCAGGAGAGGCAACAGCTCCCTGAACTTCTTCCAACCACTTCTCACTCTAGCAACCGAGCTAACTCCAGCCCCACCTCCGGCACATAACATGTCTCCCAGATAACAAAACTCCTCCACACACTCAAGAGACTCACCAGCAAATTCAACCCTCTCACGCCTAACAGTCTCCACCTGCTCTCCCCGACACAGCACACACATGAAATCAGCATTATCTCGCAGTCTACCTCTAACACCAATACATCTCTTGTGTACCCATCTATCACAAACACTGCACAAGATGGAATTACTTCCCACACCCATGTGGCAAACTGCATATGGCCACTCTCCCTCTCCTCTGATTGTACCGCCACCAACCCTAGATATCATCACTTTTGTTTTATCTGCATTTACCCTTAAGCCCTTGTGCCCCATACCATCTCTCCACTTCTTAAATCTTTCCTCAGCCTCCCCTTCATTCTCAGCAATCAACACCAAATCATCAGCATACAACATCTCCCATGGGAGTCCCTCTCTGAAGTCACGTGAGAGGGCTTCAAGCACCATGATAAACAACAAGGGACTCAAAACTGACCCCTGATGCACACCAACATTCACGGAAAACTCATCACTCAAAACTCCATACACTCTTACCTGGGTGCGAGCACCCACGTACATGGCCACAACCACCCTAACCAGCCACTCTTCCAACCCCAGCTTTCTCATTGCCCACTTCACCACCTCTCTTGGGACTCTGTCAAAGGCCTTTTCCAAATCAACAAAAACAAAATACAATTCCCTTTTCTTGCCAATATATTTTTCCTGAAGCTGTCGAACAATGAATATGGCATCAGTGGTCCCCCTGCCTGGCATAAACCCAAACTGCATCTCACTGATATTCACTGTTTCTCTAATCATACCTTCTAGAACTCTCTCCATTACTTTCATTATCTGATCTAAGAGCTTTATACCTCTGTAATTTCCCCTTTCCAGGGCATCACCCTTCCCTTTGTACACATTTACAATTACACTCTTCAGCCAATCATCTGGGACCACACACTCATATATAATCATATTTATCAGGTCAGTGACTAACCTCACCTCAATATCTCCTGAGGCCTTCAACATTTCAGCAGTCAACCCAGACACACCTGCCGCCCTCCCCACCCGCATCCTGCCTATTGCCTGACTCACAGTAGCAGCGTCAATCAAAGGCCAAGGCCCAAACACTGGATCAGCTGGCTCCAAAACTTCCCTATCCCAATCAAACTCCTCATTTAACAACCGGCTATAATGCTCTCTCCATGCATCTTTAATATCCTCACTGTTTACCACTACCCTTCCTTCATCATTCTTCACACACTGCTCGCCTACAATGTCCCGATTATCTCTCTTCACCTGATTTGCCACCCTAAAAACCATAGTTCTCCTTCCTTCATGATTTAGATTATCAAGTAAAAGTCTCTGTGACTCAGACTTCACCCTGTATACCTCTCTTCTAGCCCTGCGCTTGGCAGCCAAGTACTCCTCCCTGTTACCACCCTTCTTCCATTCCCGAAAAAGCCTTCTTTTCTCCTTAACTGCAGCTTCTACACCCTCATCCCACCACCAAGTTACTTTATGTCTTGGTGGGCCTCTTGTCCAACCGCATATTGCATCGGTAACTCTCAAGAGGTTGTTCTTAAGGGCTCTATACAGTTCATTAACGTCTCTATCTACGGCTTCCTGTTCAGCCACCACTCTCCTCATCTCACTATAAAAGGCATCCCTTACTGATTGGTTTCCCAGCTTCCATATTTTCCTCCTAGGTACATATGTCCTCCTTCTCATCATTCGTTCCTTAAGCACCATGTCACAAATCAACAGTTTGTGCTGCTGCACACACTCCTCGCTTCCTACAACTTTAACATCCCTGACTAATCTCCTATCAACCCTCCTGACCAGAAAATAATCTATCTGACTACTATTTCCCCCGGACTCGTACGTAATCAATCTACTCACTCTTTTTCTAAAATGTGTGTTGCACACAATCATGTCCATAGCCTCCCCAAACTCGAGTATTCTTTCCCCTTCCGCATTCCTCACACCATATGCACATCCTCCATGGACTCCTTCATAACCTTGAGCTGCTTCCCCAACATGACCATTTAAATCCCCTCCCAGAACCACTACCTCATCATCACCCATACCACTTATTACACGTATTAAATCATCCCAAAATCTATCCTTCTCTGCGGCATCCAATCCTATCTGTGGAGCATATGCTGATATAACTGAAATCATCACCCGTCCGATCAAAATTTTCACTACTATTATCCTATCACTTACTCTCATGACATTCATAACATACTCCACCCATTTCTCCGCAACCAACACACCCACACCCGCATATCCGTCAGTTCCCCCCTGCCAAAATAGCTTATAGTAGCAATCCTTCCCAGCAATCTTTCTAGCTGATCCACCCCTGTACCGGACTTCCTGCAAACAAGCCACATCCACCCACCTCCTACTAAATGCCTCAACAACTTCCCACGCTCTTCCCCTCAAACTTCCCACATTCCACGAACCCACCCTAAACCCCCCTGTACAAAGGAAAAGGGGAAAAAGCAGTGTGTGTTAATCACAGAGGCAATTGTCTTCTTAGCGTAACTGGAAAAGTATATGGCAGGATACTTACTGACAGAGTTAGGGAAATAACAGAGAAATTAGTTGGAGAAGAACAGGGTGGTTTTAGGAAGGGAAGGGGATGTATAGATCAGATATTCATTCTTATATCTTTAGTGGAAAAGTTTGTAGAGAAGAGAATGAAGTTGTATGCAGCCTTCATGGATTAGGAGAAAGCAAATAACAGGGCGGATAGACAAGGATTGTGAAAAGTATTAAGAATATATGGAGTAGACGGGAAGTTGCTCAAGGTCATGAGGAGTATATATGAGGGTGCTAAGGCTGCACTGCGTGTGGATGGTGAACTGAGTGAATTTTTCCATTTGAAGGTTGGATTGAAACAAGGATGTGTCATGTCTCCGTGGATGTTCAGTCTGTATATGGATGGGGTTATAAAAGAAATACAAGGTAGGGAAGTGGGTGTTGGAGCAGCCCTAGTGAGAGAAGGCAATGTTTGGAAACTCCCTGTACTGTTGTTTGCAGATGATACTGTGTTGTTAAGTGAAGACAAAGGGGAGCTGAAAGGTTTGGTAGATGAATTTGAGAGAGTGTGTAAGAAACGGAATCTAAAGGTGAATGAAGGGAAGAGTAAAATGATGGTCTTCGAGAGATGTAAAGTCAGTGAATGTACAGTGAGATTGGATGGGAAGGATAAGGAGAATGTGAGTTCATTTAAGTACTTGGGTAGTGTGATGAGTAAGGATGGAGGTTTAGAGGGTGAAGTGCTTGAAAGGGTGCAGCAGGGAAGAAAGGTTGCTGGTTCCTTGAAAACAGTGATAAGGAAAAAGGAGATCAGCATGGAAGTGAAAAAGCTGCTACATGACAGTATTGTGATACCAACTCTAACATATGGAAGTGAAGCTTGGACCCTGTTGGAGCGAAAGAATTCAAGAGTGAAAGCAGTGGAAATGAGTTATTTAAGAGGAGATGTGGAGTCACATGGAGAGAGAGACTGACAAGTAAGGAAGTGAAGGAGCGTTGTGGTGTGGATGTGGAAGTGATAGGAAGCGTTAGGAAGAACACATTAAGGTGGTTTGGCCATGTGGAGAGGATGGAGAGTGAGAGACTAATGAGGAGAGGGTATGTGAGTGAGGTGGAGGGGGGGAGAGGGAGGGGGAGACCAAGGATGAGATGAAGAGATGGAGTAGAGAGGTATATGAAATTGGGGGGTGTGAGCTGGGAGCCGGGCAGTGAAATGGCGGGGGACAGAGCGGCATGAAGGCGAGTTGTTTGTGGCCATCCCTTACGGGATTAAGGCGTCTGGCAATAGACAGATAGACTTTTTTTACATTAGGAGGTTTTGTCAGCTTTCTTGAAAAATTTGGATTATTGGGATTTTTGGATCATCAGTGTTCGGATTAATGGACTTTTACTGTAATTTATATATTTTTGATCAATTCTGAGATTGACACTAGAGGCTCACATTTGCATGGAAAGACCCCTGAGCCAGTAGTGCCGAAAACTGTTTTGGGCCAGATATTGCAATGACAGAACTGAGTGTTTACTATATATATGTATACAGTAACAAACTAACTAAAAATACGAACAGCAAGCCTTGGACCAGGACTGACCAAAAGATGACGACAAAGGAACGGACAAAGGACGAGATAAAGATTGCGACCTGGAATGTGAGGGGTATGAATGATGAGGTGAAAGAGAGAGAGATTGTACAAGTGCTTGAGAGTGCGAAAGTGGATATATGTGGAATAACTGAAACTAAATGGCCAGGTGAGAGTATAAGAGAATGGGAATATGGGTGGGGTATATGCACAGGAGTGGGTGAGAATGAGAGGGCGAAAGAGGGAGTGTGTATTGTTGTGAGCAACAGGTGGAAGGAGAATGTAAGAGAGTATGGATCAGTTGGGTCAAGGATTGTGTGGGTAAGAGTGAAAGTTGGACTACAAATGTGGGCAATTGTGTGCATGTATGCGCCAACGCAAGACCGTGTAAGTAGAGTGAGAGAAGAGTTTTGGACAAATGTGGAAGCCTGCTTGGAAAAGTTTGAAAGGAATGAGAGAGTGTTTCTGATTGGAGATATGAATGGAAAAGT
>JAGKTI010029327.1:0-12688 GCA_018397915.1 Birgus latro | reverse complement strand
ATAATTATACCTGACTTCCAATCCTCCGGGACTCTACCCTCCTCCCAAGCCAATCTGCACACCTTCCACATCCATTCTATTACTATCTCTCCCCCATGCTTCAGCATTTCACCACACACTCCATCAATTCCTGGGGCTTTCCCCATTTTAACTTTCTTCATTGCTTCCACCACTTCCATCCTACTGATTTCTTCCTCTCTTCTCACAACCCTCCTTCTCCCTGCCATTCCCCAGCCACTTATACTTGCATTACTTTCATTCTTTATGTTCAACAGTTCATTAAAGTGCTCTCTCCATCTGTTTACTTTTTCTCCCCTCTCCACTAGTAATCTACCATTTTTATCTTTCACACCCCCACTGACTTTGTTGGCACCCTGTCTATCTCTCTTTACCTCCATTCAGAACATTTTCTTACATTCCCTCCACTTTGCACTCAAATTCCTTCCAAATTCCTCATCCACTCTTTTCTTACTCTCTCTCACTAATCTTCTCACCACTCTCCTCCTCTCTATGTATAACTCTCTCGTCCGTCTCTCAGCCTCTTCGTCGCCCCTGTTCCTCAACCACTCATTATATGCTTTCTTTTGTGCCACAGCCTCTCTCACCTCTTCAGTCCACCATGCTGTTCCCTGAACCCCCTTACATCTTCTGTTCACCCCACACACCACCTCACATCCTGCGCAGATTTCTTCTGTGAATATTACCTTCCATATCCCCCATCTGCTCCAATCTATATTTACCCAATTGCTCCACCACTTCCCTTTCATATTCAGCCTTTATTCCATCCTCTTGTAACTTTTCTACCCTCCTTGTAAGAAATACTTCCTCTTGTCCTTCCCTTCTTCTCTTCTTCCATCTTGTTTAGATTCTGATTCTGGCCACCACCAAGTGGTGGTCAGAAAGTCCACTCCCCCATCCTCTATATACTCTTGAAACCATTACACATCTTCTCATCCTTTCATCCACACATACATAGTCAATCATTGCCTTCCATTCATTCATTCCACTGTCCACCCTTCTCACCACTCGCCATGTATACCTATGGATCATTTTGTGCCTGAAGAGGTTACTAGATAACACCAACCCCCTCCCGGCACAAATGTCCACTAAAGCACTGCCATTCTCATCCATCTCTGCAGGCACACCCCACCCTCCAACCACTCCATACACCTTCTCATTCCCTAATTTTCCATTCATATCTCCAATCAGAAACACTCTCTCATTCCTTTCAAACTTTTCCAAGCAGGCTTCCACATTTGTCCAGAACTCTTCTCTCACTCTACTTACACAATCTTGCATTGGCACATACATGCACGCAATTGCCCACATTTGTAGTCCAACTTTCACTCTTACCCTCACAATCCTTGACCCAACTGATCCGTACTCTCTTACATTCTTCTTCCATCTGTTGCTCAAAGCAATACACACTCCTTTCGCCCTCTCATTCTCACCTACTCCTGCGCATATACCCCATCCATACTCCCATTCTCTCACACTCTCACCTCGCCATTTAGTTTCAGTTATTTCAAATATATCCACTTTCGCACTCTCAAGCACCTGTACAATCTCTCTCTCTTTCACCTCATCATTCATACCCCTTACATTCCATGTTGCAATCTTTACCACGTCCTTTGTCCGGTCCTTTTTCGTCAACTTTTGGTCAGTCTTGGTCCGAGGCTTTTTGTCCGTATTTTTAGTTAGTTGTTTTACGGGGTGGGGCACTAACCCACCATCAACTCTTTTAGTCACCTCTTACGACAAGCGGACATGAAACAAGTATGTATCTGTGCTTCACCCATATGGACAATGACTCTGAGGAAGCTGAATTTGAATTGAAATTTTTATTACTGTAAAAGGTACAGAGTTGTTGCATCTCCCTATATTTAAGAAAAAAATAAAATCATTTGGTTGGTTAAGTGCAAATAAAAGGTACCTTCATACTTAGGCACTTGTTACATAATAGACAATACTACTATTCTAAGTAAAATTGCAGTTTTGTCAGTGGTAAAGTGGTGGAAGTGGGGAGGCGAATAGAACAGTCGCTACAGAGGAGGGGGGGAACATGAGAGACGGCCAGGCGGGAAAAACTAGTTGTTTCGTCTCGAAAGATGTCAGACGTTATTATGGATCACACCTACTCCATTCCCTCGATACCTTCATCCATATTATCCGTAAGTATATAATTATATAAGTATACAGTAAAACCTCGATATAACGGACTTCAGTAGACCGGAATTCACTTTTATCGGATTCGAGGAGCTACCGGACTAAACTCCTATACAGTATATCGGAAAAAGTCCGATATAGCCAGAAAGCAGTCCAGACTGCCTGACAACTTCAGCTATGTTCACCACAATAAGACAAGTAAAAGACATGTTTTTCAGTGCACAGTACAGTATTATTATACCATTTGATTAATATAGTGAAGGTATAACACAGTACAATACTGCAATGGTGGTGAAAACCACTGATGCAATCCGGACTAATGTCTGATATATCGGAAAAAGTCTGGATTAGCAGGGGTAAGTCCGGATGTCGCTTTTATCGGAAAATCGCATATTTCGGACTGGTCTGAGCCCCAATTAGTCCGTTATAGTGAGGTCTTACTGTATATATATATTTATTTACTTATTAGAGATGCAACAACTCTGTACCTTTTACAACAATAAATATTTCTATTCAAATTCAACTTCCTCAAGTTCATTGTCCGTTTGGGTGAAGCACAGAGACATACTCGTTTCATGTCTGTTTGTATAGGGCAATGACAATGCAAAACAGCGTTTATGAGAATTGGTATATAAGGTACAATTGTTTTTTGTACATATGACACTTCAGGTATGAAATTGAAACCAACCAATCACGCAGCGGGAGTGCGCAGGTGCCACATTCACGAAAGTGGATCATCAGCTGGAAAAAAATCGAGTATAGTGGAGGCCTTGTATGAAGTTGTGTTGGAAACTGCCAAAAAAAAAAGCCTCTCACGACTGGAGAGACACTTACCAAACCATGCATATTGAAGATGGTGAAGCTCATTCTTGGGGAAGCCAGCGTGAAGAAGATGTCAAATAACACTTTCAGATGGGTATTTCTCATATGTCTATGGATGTGAAAGTACAAGTTTTGGATGAAACCAAAGCTCTCCGCTGTTCTCCTTTCAACTCGACAAATACTGGTAAGCAGACGTGAGTTTTTCTCGGCTGTTTGTCTTCCTGAGGCACATTAATTAATATGACATCAAAGAAGAATTCCTGTTCTGTAGTGCACCTGAAACTACTACAAAAGCTGATAATGTCATGGAAAAGATCTCCACCCTTTTTTCTTAGTGAAGATCTGCAGTGGAGAAATGTGTGTGAGGCTTGTGTGGACGGAGCACCAGCTATGCTATGACTCAAGCCAGGACTCCAGAAATAGTAAAGGGACTTGGTCCCCAGGCTAAGGGCATCCACTGTATAATCTACAGATATGCTCTCGCCAGCAAGACTTTTCCTGCCTCACTGCAGGTGGTGCTCAATTCTGTGATAAAAATTGTGAATTACATGAAGGCTGGGGCACTCAACACTTCTCTATTCAAAGAATTCTGCAAAGGAATGGAGGCTGACTATGAGGTCCTTCTGTTCTACGTGGCCGTATGTTGCTTGCCAAAACGGAACTTTGTTAATCGCGTAGGTGGGGTTGCTCACCGTCCACTCACTCAATGTAGTGCTGCTTTGGGTGTCTGCCCTTTCCTCTCTTCCATCCTTCCTCTTCTGTCTTTCTTTCCTTCATTCTTGCCTCTTTCTTCTGCCTACAGGTAAGTTTACATTCCCTCTTCTGTCCTTCTTTCTTTCATTCTTTCCTTTTCCTTCTGCCTATGGGTGACTCTACACTGAGTGACAAGCTAAATTGGTTTCCTGTACACCAGGAAACTGTTTACAGTACTATGCTGGGTGGTAACCATATTACCAAATTATGGCACCTGGTGGTTTAGTGGGTAATTAAGGTGCTCCAATCGGATTGAGCCTGTTTCGTTTTGTTTCATTTTTGAAGGCTCCAACATGCTTGCATGCGTCGGCCTTGGTCACCTAATGGTGGCTCTCCATCCTGCTCGATCTATGGCAGCCTCCCTGTTCAGTCCCTTAACCCTGAAGTCACACTTAATGACCTCGTCCCATGTCTTTCTCGGTCTACCCCTCGCAACCCCACCCCCAATATTAACACTTCTCACCTTCTGCACCTATGTAGGTTTATATCCAAGGGGAGGTTGGGGCTTACTGCTCACGTAATGCCACTCACGGATGAGTGGGGCTAGTCACTCTCATCTTAAATGCCACGTCCAACTTGCCAAGCTCCGAGTTCCTACGCTTCTTAGGGAGCGACAAAGGATTGGATGATGGATGGATGGATCATGGTTCATCATGTCTCTGAGATGAAAGACGAAATGAGGTTCTTTCTGTGCAAAAAAAAAAAAAAGTGAGACCTTCAGGCTCACTTCGATGATGAAACATGGAATAACCGGCTGTCACAAATTTTCTACATCGTGAAATTATGTATTGTAAATTGTGACATCAAGTGATTTGTAGGAACGATGAATAGTTCTGATGTCCATGAGAATTCAGCATTCTCTCAACCGTCCACTCGCGTACTTATATTTGCATCAAATTTTCAAAACTTTTGTCATTCTTTCGCGAGTGACTGTCTTTATGTATAGACAGTGCATTCCTCTGAGCAATAATATCCGAACTGTCATTTCTTTGTACTTGCCTCCCTAGCCGTTACTTGGCCATGCCTCTTTCACACGTCCCTTACGTTGGACAATCAAACACAGTCAGTCGTCCTTCAGCAGTCACGAAGAGTGGGTTTGCGATAATCAATGCGAGTGATTTGAACATCCTGCAGTATCGGTGTTTTCCCGAATCTTCCACCAACTTGGTGATTGACAAGAGCAGCGGCGGTCTCATCCTTACTGATTAGTATTTCTTTTGTTTTTCCTAGGCTTAAGGCTATTTAGCCATTTGTCTGAGTGCTTGAGTGAGTGCATTTCCCTTTCTTTGATTCCGAACTGATTCATGTAACGTAAATTTATTTTCTTGTAATTAATAAATTTACAGTTCGTTTCTTGAGCTTTGTTAAATGTAACAGTCGTGTTTGATTTCCCCACATATTTAGTACACTTTTGCTACTTCGAGTTAGCACAACTCCTTATATTAATCACGACTGGTACTTAGGCCAGCTCTTGGTATTAATTCTTAAAATCCGTTGTACCAGCTAGGAGTTTGGCTCAGCGAAGATCCTGTTTATTATTATTATTTTTTGAATGTTAAGGGGAGAAACTAACTTTCTCAGAGGCCAACAGTACAGTAATATAGCCTTCTTGAGCGTTTAGACTCTGCTGTGTACTGTTGAGAAAGTTTATAAATTCTCGACTCTAGAGAACTGGCGAAGTAAGCCAGCATAAAAGTGAAATCGCTACTTGATTTCATGAGTCGATTCTCTCGTGATAATCGACTCAATAGTCATTCGTAGCATACATAGCTATACATTATCATTTTCCCCCTGACACCGGCTGCGTATCTGGCAGACATTTGACCAGCTGAACAAGTTGAATCTGACTTCAGGGAAAGGAAACACAAGTACTCCTGTTTCAAGATAATCAACAGGCCATCATATCCAAATTGCAGAACTAGTGTCGGAGAGTCAATTTTGGGAACATTGCACCGTTTGAAAAACAGCAGAGTGATGGATGAGTGTGTGGCCAAACTAGATCAGTTCCTGAAGGGTGAGATTACCAGACATACTGGGTCCCTAGAAATGGAATTCCAGTAATACTTTCCCCTAAGCTTATAGGAGAATAGGAGGCACTAGTAAGAAACCCTTTTTCTGCTACTCTTGATGTATCCAGCATCCCCAGCGAAGTCCAAGATGAATTCTTGGATCTAGAAGAAAATTCTATGGCATGTGACCTATTCCAGGAGAAATCGGTGAATCAATTTTGGTGTGCTATACATTAATTATATCCCAAAGTCAGTATGCTGGGCTTCTGTATTCTGCCTCCAACTGCCTACATTTAACTCTGAGAGACCAGATGTTCAATTCTCATCCATATCAAAATGAAGTCAAGGAACAGACTAGATGTTGAGGATGACATAAGATTGGCTCTTACAAATACTCCACCACAAATTCCAAGAATCACTGCTCACACGCAACCCCAAACCATCCCATTAGCTAGGCACGAGAGATAATGATGATATGTTAGTGACGACAATCAAGGACTGTGTGACGGTGGATGGCAGTGAGAAAGAATGATAAGCTTGGTTTGACTAACAAACTAAAATTACCGTATTATAATGTGCAAGGAAAGTTGTTATAAAATTTGTGAAAACTGAAGAATGATTGTTTTTACTTTCTTCCCCTATCCTTCTCTGAAAAATCTGTAAAAATGAAACAGCTGATGGCAGGGGGGTCATGTGTGTTTTGGGGTTTTGAAAAAGGGGTTGCAAGTACAAAAAGATTTGGCACCAATGTCCTACAGGATGTGTGTTTACTACCATGAATGTTAAGTATAATAAGGAAGGGTTAAAAATTTCCCAAGAGGCACAATGGGGGAACTTTGGGAAATTTTTAGATTTTACCACACCAAATCATCATATAAAATGGGTTTCTGTGGTGCAATTTGTGCACTTCAACTTGCAGAGTAAAATTCCCGGATAGGCTACATTAACCATGCAAATTGACAGTCTACTATATGTAACACAGGGAATGCATGGGCGACGATCACAGTAGCAGGACACATGAGCAAGTGGACAAGTAACAAGCGGACTTCAAAGGGGATGGTGGGAAGGAGAAGGTGTGCACAGACGCTTCAGAAGGGGATTCTGCACATGTCAGCACGAGGAGGCCATCTTGGCTCAAACATATGACTGTTGGCTTGTGCGGGTGGGAGCGTGTCTGCCCAAAGATAGCTACCATACATGCAATAAAGAAAATGCAGTATGCAGTGGGCTCTTGTTATGTGTGTGTTCAACTTTTCCAACTTTGCCCATGGATATTAACCACAAAATATCCAAACTTCCCCTTTAACATAAATTCTTGTATCAAACATGAGGCTAGATCATGCAGAATTTTGTCTGACTTATGGGAAACAAATCTATAGCATCCCTTAAATGTGAATTCTCTCATCAAACATGAGGTTGTCCTTCACCAATTTTGGTGAGGAAGCTGATTTAAGTGGGGGCACAGTAAGCCTTAAGGAACTACCAACCCTCATCACCCCACACCAAACACTCGCCACTGCTCAGACAAATGCCCAAAAACCTTCAATGTTTTAGCAAAGTACTTGTACAGTAAACTAATACAGTGTGTGTTAAATGTTAAATAATGTAAGCTTGTGTGACACTACCACATAAATGCCCATCAGTGTCAGAACTTGTCAGCCATTAAGTAGGAAGGGGTGAAAACAGTCATGCAAGAGTAACTAGTCGCAGATGGTGGAAACCATTTGTATTTACCCATAACCGTATATATTCAAGTTTCGTGATTTGCAACAGCTGCATGAGTGGTCCAGAACTGGCTAGTCACATAAAACCAACTGTGTATGTGTATGTGTGTGTGCACTGACCTGCATACAGAGTACAGTATGCTGATTTGTGATTATGCATTAGTACCACTATAATTACAGGATTTACACTGTACCTTGCATATGGTGGGTGGCAGGAGTAGAGATAGGTAGCAGGGTGGGTGGCAGGGTCAGTTGCATGTAGACTGTGGGGTCGGGGTGACTGTGGGTGGGAGATTGGGGCAGCATGTGCAAAATGGTGGGGGTGGCTGGAGGGGTGATGGGGCGGAGGGGAATGCAGGTAGTCCGAGGAAAGGAGCAGATCTGGTGAAGTGGTGCGAACTCCCCCACTGGAGCCACCCCCACCATTGCTGATGTACAGGCTCTGGGTTTTACGGGGGGAGTGGCCACTTCTCGGCATCCTACCACCACTTCTGCCACCGCCACCACCACAGTACCACCACCACCACCACAATGCCACCTCTCCACAATTATAATGCTTCTATAAACACCACAGAACAACCTTAGCTTTACAGTGACACCAGAGCTACACCTTATCACCACAGCACTATCTTAGCTTCTAATACTGTCACCAAAGCTATAATACTCTCAACACAGCAACACCTTTAGCTCTGTATGAATGCCATAAAACCACCTGTAACTGTGTATGATTAACAAAAGCAACAAGTTTTGCTTTGTACCAATGCCAACATGACAAGTTTAGTTTCGTATCAATGCCAGAGCAACACCTTTGCTTTTTACTAATACCACATCACAATAGCCATGGGCATCCCTAAAATGACCAATTCCACCACAGAAAACAACCCTGTCTCTACCACCTCCACATTTAACCACCCTTCCACCACCAATTCCTCACTCCACCACAACTAAACAAATCTCCACAATAAAACTTGTCAAAGTACTTCTGCAGCAATCAAATTTCCCACAACATATCCATGGCAACCAAAGTTCCCAATCCACTAAAACAACCAAATTTCCCAATCACGGCAAAATTTCCCTTACTATGCCCACTACAAGGCAACTGAACTACCCAAACTATCTCTTATCATCATCATCATCACAAACTCTCTCTCATGTGACCAAATTTCCCAAAGTACTGAATCACCCTGGTAACAAATGCAATTCTGAAACCATCACAATTTCACCAAGGCTACTTCTATTCCAAGACCAACAAATGCAGCAATATTACCACACATCCACCCACTCTCCACCATAGCTACCACAGCCACTATTACCACCAGCTTCAGAGTTGGGCCAGTACATGTAACACATGCACAACTAAAACTCTAGGTACCACTTCACCACACTCCAAACCACAGCTACAACCAAAGCATAGCATCAATGCACAAGGGCCAACTCCTTTACACCAATTTACAACTGCTACCCCCTGCAAACAATCCACAACTAACACTCCAAAAAAACAGTACTACAACCATATCACAACTGCCACCCCACAAAAATTAACCCACAATTTCCACTCCACAATTTTCTACTTCAGTGTTCAGAATTTTCTCCAGTTTCAAATTCTGTTTCTCTCATTCCTGTTGGTTAATTCTGAAACAATTAAAAAAAAAAATCATGAATTTAACTTATACCACAGCTGTAATCATCAACATCTATGTAACAGCAAAGGATGAATTTCCGTAGTATTTCAACTGTTCCACAGTCCACTGACTTTTATGACAATACACTGGTCTTTCTTTAGCTGTAGATGATTTTGTTTATCCCATCATCTCTTTTCATATTTTAAAAATCCACATCAGTCGTCACTTGTTTTCATATCCATTTACTGTATCCTTTGTTTAAGATATCTAATAAATTTTAAACTTTTCTCTTTTTTTGTGAGTATGCTCTGTACCTTCCCTATGCAGAAGCATACTTTTGTTTTTTTATTCATAGTCACTTTCTCTTTGTTTCAGATTAACTGTTTTTTTCTTCCTATTAACATCTGCCTTCCCATTTTATTTCAGGTACCTCAGTTACTAAATCACACTGGTCTTCTCTTTCTTTGTGGTTGTTCCCTTGCTCATAACTGTTCACTGCTCCATCCTGTTTGATCAGTGCCATCAGCTCCCAACATAAAACAGCATTTCCTTTGTTTCTAGTGTCTTCGGCTTCCTATTTGACTCAGCATTTTACGTCATATTTTTGTCTTTCTCGTTATTGTTATACTGTATTAATCTTATCTTTTCCTCACAGCTACTAATTAATCATTGCGGACTTGCTTTGCTTTTTAACGCTCTTTTGTTTCTCATACCAGGTTCTAATTTCTTTTGCTTTTAATGTTTCCCTGTGTTTTCTATTATTGTATCATCTGTCATGTCAGACCACTGATATTACTTCAGCCAATGAAGCTGGAGGAGGTTATGTGTTCACCTATGCTTGTCTGTCTGTTTGTCCAGACAATATCTCCAAAAGTTCTCCATGAATTTCAATTAAATTTGGAGAAAGGGTGGGCCATGGGCAAAGAAAGAACTGATCCTATGTCCAGTACAGTAAAGCCCCAAGTTTAGCAACATCTTCATTCATGGTTTCATGGTTGGCGCTGGGCTACAAATTTCCCAAACACTGGGTTTCAAGCAAAAACCCCTACGTCCGTGGTGAGAAAACAAACATACCGCACGCAGGGAAAGCGATCATCATTTGTTTGCCATCATTGCCACTCATGAGATGCAGCACAGGATGAATGTGTTGCATAGAGAGGCGGAGGCAGCAAAGACAGAGGAGAGTGGAGGTGCCAGAGGTGGTGGGGTGCAGTAGCTTCACCACCTGCCTCAGAAATTACACCCCTATCCCTTCCATTAACCCTTTCAATACTTAGGGTAGCGGTGTAAAAGCCACCCGCTCATTACTGGACAACACAGGCTGCATCGAACCTAATCTCACCCACTCGTTACTGGACAATGCAGGATGCATCGAACAAAACCGCCCTCTGATGGAAAGAATATACATCATAAATTAGCGCATAATTTATATTTGATGAACGTTTTCATCAACACCATAAGCAAGTACAAATATTCAAGATTATGTGAATAAAAAGTCAGGCAGACATAAATAAAGGAAGGGGAAAAAATAATTTAGCAACAACTTTGGCCGTGCGAAATACCACGCCCGCACTGCAGCGCAATCGTAAGATAATTTCCTTTTGCGGTACGTAAAACCAACTCGGATTGTCCTACAGTAAATATTTATATACCAAAATGTAGCTAATGAAATTTAGGTGGCAGCGACCATCATCCACTCACTTGATGTAGTGCTGCCTACTTCTTCCTTAGCCTTAATCATTGTTTTTCTGTGCCTGCCCTCCTCTCTTTCTGTTTCTCCCATCTTTCCTATCACTTCTTATTGCTTTTCTTTCCTTTACAGGTGGCTTTACATTGAGTGACAAGCCAAATGGTTTCCTGTAAGCCCAGAAACAATTTACAACGCTGGGTGGTAACCATATAACCAAACCATATGTGCTCCCTACGTGTCAACAGGTGGGTTGGTGAAGGGTTATTGTCCCTCCCTGTAAAACAAATAACTCAAACTCAAATGGCCACCTCTTATGGGATTATGACACCTGGCAATAGACAGACAGATAGATAAATAGAAATTTCTTAAAACTCTTTCTCAGTAACAATTACCATAATACATATATTTCTATGAGGAAATGAAGGAAAGATAAAAACATCATAAATTAGCAAAATTTATAATCGCCGAACGTTTTTATCAACACCATAAACAAGTGCAAGTATTCGAGATTACGTGAATTAAAAAATCAGGCAGATAGAAGCATAAATAAAGGCAGGGGATAAAATAATTTAGTGAAACACTGCTCCCACACTGCAGGGCGCCCATAAGATAATTTCTTTTTGCGGTACGTAAAACCGACCCAAATTGTCCTAGAGTAAATGTTTATATACCAAAATGTATCAAATGAAATTTCCTAAAACTCTTTCTCAGTAACAATTACCATAAAACATACATTTCTATGAGGAAACAAAAAGGAAAGAAAAACATAAATTACAGCATAATTTATGTTTGCCATTTTTATCAACACCATAAGCAAATACAACTATTCGAGATTACATGAATAAAAAATCACGGGGACAGATGCAAAACTAAGGGTGTGAGAATAAAATGTAAGAAGTACTGCGAGCGTGGCAACAGGGAGGGGGGGTTCTCCCAGCACTCGGCCATGGCCGAGCCAGCCCACATCCTGAGTACCTGCCTGCGGTTGGAAGCAGCCTGCGTCATTAAGTAACAAAAGAGTTAAGCACCTCACTCCAGCCTTCCAAGTGAGTTTCCTTGCCTATTATGTACTTTGTATTAACCTGTACCACACTGCCAACGTAGATCAACATCCCCTTCTAAAATACCAGTGCATCATTTAGAAGTCACTGCAAGCAACCAAAGTAAAATGGAAGGTAATAAAGTATCTCAATAACTTCAAGCATTTCTCTCTTATGCTGACAACACTGATTTTGGAGTGTGGGAGGCAAGTGACAGTCTTCACAGGCTCACAGCCACGCTGCTCTCAGTAATCTTGAAGATTTCAGAGGTCACGTGGCACCAACCTGACTCGAATCAACCAACTTTCTAGCTTTGGTGATTGCTTTTTATGCCAGGGATCTTTGATTGATGTATTAAGCCCATTTAGTCTGGTAAAAAAAAAAAATCCAAAATCCCAGCACAGTACGGGTTAATACTATTTTCTTTTCAGGTGTGATCAGCAATTTTTACATTGCATAAATGAGTTTTAGGGGGAGTTGGCATGGGGCCCAGAATCAAATAGCCTATTTCCCATACGACGAATGCCCTAACCTTTGCGGTTTCATGGTTCATGGTACTTTTCATGGAACCATTCAGGCACAAAACTTAGGGCTTTACTGTATAATATCTCCAAAAGTTCTCAAAAAATCTCAATAAAATTTTGCAGAAGAGTGGGCCATGGGTCAAGGAAGAACTGACTACAATTTAGGGCAGATCTAGAGCCAATGTATTCCACACAGTATCTCCATGGATCCAGATCCAGACCCTCCTTAATGGCAACGGCACTGGCGGAGGTATGCGTTCTCTGAGTGTTTTCTAGTTAAAAACGGCACTGGCGGAGGTATGCGCTTTCTAGTTAAAAACGGCACTGGCGGAGGTATG